>JAWRVZ010000162.1:1335000-1561922 GCA_037043235.1 Rhodeus uyekii
AAGCGCACAGTTGCATAGGGTAATGATGCCTGTTACTTAACCCTGTGAAAGCACAAATGCTATTTCACTTGAACCTTTTCTCATTTCCGTAGCTTAGACACCGTATCCTCACAGCAATTACATACAATAGACACTTGCTGGTACATGTTTTGTATATGTATATATATATATATATATTATTTTCTTTTCCTTATTTGTACACTTCAGTCTATCACCAATGTAACCAATTACTACTTAAAGCCTTTCTTTGCTTTTCTGTATTTTCCATAGAGTAAGGATGAATATTGTCTGTACTTCTTACCAGATAGAACATGTTATCAGAATGTTTTGGGTACTGTTTCTGTTGATAGTTGGAGCCTGAGCCGAGTTCAGCTTTGGAGAAGCTGTGTATCTGTGTGTTTGTTAATATGGTCTGTATTGGTGAGGTGATTAACTGGCTCCATAAGGAGATGGAATGATTTGTTCTCGACAAGCCATGTGGACACTAACTCGTCAACCATGTGATCAAAGAAGATATGCTTCAGACTGTCTGCTCTTGTGTGGAAAATTACTAGTTTTGTTTTTCTTTCTTTCTTTCTTTCTTTGCCAATCAGAATCATTTAACTGTCATCATTGACATAGTTAGTAGCTTCTGTTGAGTATAATTGCTGTAACAATGTTATTGTATGTGGGGCGGCCTACGAACTCCTTGTAATACTTGAAGCTGGCTTCTGCTGATGAAACTGCAAACTAAACTTCACTAAAATGTATTCTATTGACTGCACCTCTGACTTCTGGTCTTCATTCAACATATCTGGTCCTCGGGTCTTAACTGTCATTCCCCTATAACACCACAAGACTATTAAACATAACTTTTAGATTAAACTGTTATGATTGCTTGTTCCATAACCAAACCATGCAATACGCACAGACATATGGAGTAAAAAAAAGTGTTTACTTGTCTTAGACATTGATTTCAGATCTGCTGACAGCAAACTACCACTACTGAATGTTGAGCCGCAGCTCATTGGCCGCTGATGCAACAGCAACCAATCAGCTCCGCTATGTAGATAATAATGTGATCGCTAACAAACGAGTTAAGGACCTATCAGCCTGCGGCATCTAGAGTTTCATGCCACAACTAGGTACGTTTATCCATATTCTGTAGTGCAGCTCTGAAAAGGACATCAGGTGGATTAAACGGTGACACGATTTTAGTTTAATTTTTTTAAAGTCTTCATAAACTATTCGTTTTGTGAACAACAGATTAAATCTTTAAAATTTGTTTTAATGTGTAATTTGGAATAAAAAAAATAGAAACCTAGAAATTAGGTCATGTTAAAAATAGTCCAGATGAATAAAAAGTTAATAAAAACATTCTTGGAACTCTTTTTGAGAAATACTCGCTGAAGAAGAACAGGTTGGGGGTAACATAGGGTCAGTTCTAAAATGTGGGCATATAATAATGTAGGGGATTTCATCTGTCTTGTGTACATTTCTGGACCAATCACAAGCAATGTTAACATATCCATATTCTAGTCAAGATATTATGTTATGACACATAATTTGTTGCTCTGTGACAATAAATCGAAAAAAGTGCAAAAATATCCCTGATTACCTGTGTTCTTATTACAGAATAAAACATGAAATAAAGTGATGTAAATCAAGGCCTTGTTTATTTTGGGCTGTTTATTTGCTGAAAAATGATATATGATTTTGTGAACAGGTGCATGAGATTTTTTCTACTGTGGAACAAAAAAGACCAGAGCAACTGAGGGAGAAACAGAGCATATCCGATATTTATGGCCATATTTTTTAAAAGATTAAAAACTTACCATACTGTAATAGGTCTGGCTCTGCGGCACTTTGCACCAGATGTATTACTCAAGAGCAGGTTTAGAGCTGCAAAAACCATCATTTTTCCATACGACCGCATTCCACATACCCCATTCCACATTCATCATTTTTAGTATATTAATAAACAGTAAAGAGGAGATATTAATTCAAAGCTCTCATTTGTCTCCACAAACCAGCTGAATCTGTGCTTTTAGCATAGCATTTATCACAAAAAAACAAAGTGTGACCACCGCGTTAATGCAGCATTATGACAAATGCAAATTTCTCAATCATTCCCGTTTGTTTGGATCTAGATTAAAAAAGGAATAACTGTTTGAAAACAAAACGAGGGTTAAAAAGGTGCGAATACATTTGCGGTCGTCGCTCTGACCGAGCGAGATGCTGTTTAATGACACTCTAAAGGCTGCTAATAAGGCTTTGTTTTAAAAATGTTTGAAGTGCTAAAAGTAGGTATTTTCCATATCAAATAAGCTTGTGTGCTGCGGTGAGAGCTTTAACACAAACAGACTGCAATCGCAATAGTGGTTTGTAAAGAGAACATTAGAGACCAAACAACCGCACAAAACAATGGCAATATAATTTCAGGTGACAGCTGTACAAATCAAAGGCAGTTGAGTTTTTCAATGAGTAACAGATGAGACTCCCGCCGAGCTATGTACCTCTGATTATAAACCATAACTTACCGCCATACGGCAGATGATGCGCCATTATCCAGCACAGGCACATAAGCTGATACCAGAATACATGTGCATATTCACTTCGGTGTTTCAGTACTTTCCTTATGCTTCTTTTGTTTATTTTTTTTCCAAGAGAGGAGGATCTTTGTTTAGCTGTTTATTATTTTACAGGGTTGTGTCAAAATACCACTTGTCAAGATCAATATTTCAGCTGAGTCTTTCACTAAAGCTTTGACCTTTCCAGGTGTACATCCCGCTCGGGCTCAAATTCCCCATGATGAGCAGCAGAGGAGGGCCATTTTTAGAGCGTTGCTCGGCTCAACACAATGTAAGCACACTCGCCTGAGTCCCTGCAGGGTTCGATAAAGACATGCTCGCAAAATATACACACAACAGCATGCTATAGCTGTCCAACATACTGGAATGCCATTCTGGTTATTTCAGGGCAACTAGATAAAAACAAAAACAAAAAACAACAACATAAAATCAAATTGTACTTTCTTAATTCATTCCAGGTCTTAAATCTGGTTTGAAATCCCAATGAAATCAAAGTCCTATACCATCAAGTCTGATAAAATCATTTATTATTATTACAGCATTATATCTGTTTGTTTTATATCATTATGTAGCATTTTCCTCTTGTTATAATGTATATTGAAAATATAATCTGTATTGGAATTATCATTCCAAAGGCAAACGTCCTCTCTCAAAAACATTCATACCATATCAGCAAAATCAATTAAATACATTTGAATAATTCAGTTTTTCCTTTGGCAAAATAAAATAAAAACATTAGATGTTATCCAACAAGTTTGCATACTTTCAGCCTACATACTGGCTCAATGAAGCATAAAGTGTAATCAGAAAATAACACGCGAGAGCATGCACATCTATTGGCTTTACATGACCACACATTGATCGAATACTCGATGATCAATAATGATAATATTCTTGGAAGTACAGTTTCTAAACCTCTTGCAATTATAGGTGAAGAGCAGAAAGATAGGCTCAGTATTGAGTTCTGTGAGCAAAAACACACAGCTGGTGTGTCTAGATGGTGGGGGTGATAACAGGATACACAGCAGCAGAAGACTAGAACGCACTAGTTGATTTAGCTTTGACACAGTCACGCCATCACAACCATGACCAGCAAAACCGGTATAACACTATATATTAACTGGTTTATATACAGTGGAGTTCACTTATCTCGAGTCATGGTTAACTCGCCAATCCTGTTATGTCGACGTTTTTGAAGTGGAACCGCCAAACTCCCTATTTGTCTTAGTATTTTCGATTCTTTAATGTCGATTCGTTAATGTCGCCGAAAACACATATCTCGAGCACGGAACAGGGACAAAGTCGCCACTTCACATGGTTATTTCATGACTAACTTGCGTACCTAGTTTACTGCACATGCGCTAAGCATGCCTTTCACATGGATCGCGGTCCGCTGACGGTTCACTCCCTGTCGTTGATCTCGTTTTTTTGTGATTTTGTGAGCAATCTTTGCGTTTGCATTGTTGAAGAATATAATTAAAGGTTTGTATCAAGAGTCGAAGGTGTATTTTATTGTGGTGGTTTTACATATGCCTTTTGTTGTTAGCAAACAGTGTATATACAGTGTATATGTAAATTTTTTTTGATGAATGCCGATCGCTTCATCAAACAAATCGCAGCAACATTGTTGTGTAAAACAAAAACTCAAGCATGTACATTCTCATTTAATAACTCACATCATGTACATCAATACATTTTCATTTTTCTTGCGAGGGTTGTGGTCTTTGGCGATTTGACAGCTGACAGCTGCACTTCCTCTATCACTCTGACAGCTTGATCTGATAGGCTGTCTGACCTGTCAATCATGCAAGAAGACGTGATTGACTGTGCTGCCATGAGGCTCTTCTCATCTCATCCGACGCGTCTTAAAGGGGTGAGCAGCTACTGCGCAGCAAGAGAGAATGCCTTGTCTTTTTCTTCTGATTCTGACTTGTGTTTGTGTTTTTATTGTGTGAATTTCGCGCACAAGCACTGTGTACCGAGCCTGAACAGTTATGGATAATTGAAGTCATGCGAACAACATTTGAAATTCAAAATGTGATCTTACACAAAAAAAAGTTCATCAATCTATGGGTGCGGGTTATGCCAACGTTTTTTTACACAAAACCCAAAACCTGCTGGCTATGTGAGCGTGAGGATTATCTGCGTCTGCGGGTTATATGTGGGACAAAATATGTTTATATATGTAATATGTTATATAGGTTATCTCGCGAAACGGTTATCTTGATGCTTTTTTGCAACCCCCGAGGCCGTCGACATAACCGAACTCCACTGTATATATATATATATATATATATATATATATATATATATATATGGTTTATATATAATAAAACACTGGTACATTTACATCAAGCCACTGCCTTAATTAACAAGGCTGACATTATTACACTTCTGCAGTGACTTATGGTTTTGTGGCTGGAATATTATTTCTGATCTGTCAGTTCATTAGGACTGAATCAGGCTCACGGCCCACTTGCTTTTGCCTGCTTATTGTGTTTCGTGTTTTGCTTGCAGAAGCATGTTGAAATTGGTCACAAGGGAAACAACTCCACTGCAATCGCTCTTCTCTAATCAATCATCTCCTATTGTGTTCTTCAGGTTGTTTATTAAGATTATTACTGTTATTTATAATAGACGCACATTCTTTGGTGGAACTCCCACTAGGTTTAATAGTAGATCTTAATCGAATACATGGCTGTTCCTAGCCCTTAATAAAAGCTAAGCACAATTGTCAATAGTGTGATTGAGAAAAAACTTTTTTTTTAACAAAAATATTGTTCAGCATTATTTTATGTTAGGGCTAGAGAAAATGTATTTCAAACTTCTCTAACCCTAGCAAGTAAACCCAAAGACCTTGATTAGCTAGTTCAGGTGTGTTTGATTAGATATAACCTTCAAAAGTCTCTTTATTTGCATGCCTCCAGGTCATCTAATGAAGGAAATATTCACTTTAAGAAGGTGGAATCACTTTATTTAAGTGCATCCAATAAGGAAACAAAGCCACTTGGACTGGGACACTTGGCATGGCCAGCTCTACTGTCATGTGTGCAAAGCAGGGGCTCTGATTGCTCATAATCACAGATCTGTTCTCATGTCCAGCCCCGAGCTGAAGCAGCGCATAATGGTTGCCATGGGAACACAGTGCTAAAAGCAGAGGACCCGAGGAGATGACCCACTGGCCGCAGTCTTGTCCTGTATGTTTGTTCAAGGAGCAACGGAGTATAAATCTCACTGACAGTAACACTGCTTCTGCTCCTCAGTCACATTCATCAAGGGCAAAACACTGGCATTCTTTGAAGTCTTTAACAAAAATAAGTACACTTTTTCTCTCATGTCTTAAAAGAGCAATATGCTACAATAATTTAACTTTACATAACCTTTACCTTTTCCATGCATTCGCCCACCCTTGGAATTAAACAGGCAGTATTTGCCTCTGTACTTACAAACGTGAATTACTTAAATCCCTTGCTAAAAATATATTTTTCCAATCCAATATTCCATTACATTTATTAAGGTCAAAACAGATTATTTTTATGTTTTATAACAGAGGAAATTTGAATTATTCCTGTTTTTGACACAATAATAACTAATGATCTACAAACAAGAAAAACGAGAATTATGAAACATGAAATAATTATGTTGTTTTTTTATCTTGCAAAAAGACTTCACATAATTATTGGTGGGCATTTTTCAGTGGCTCGATTAAATCAATGCGCCAGTATGGGACGACAAGGCACTGTCTTCTCTCAATCGATTTATTCAAAAACAATGACTCATTTAGGAATAAGGCAATAACTGTCTGCATCCGAAATTGTATACTTCCCTAAAAACAGTATGTCTGAATTCACAGTACTAATGTACGACACATAGTTTACTACGAGAGAGAATTTGTGAATGACTGAGAAGCAATGCAACTGATGCTGGTAGGTCACATGATAATGACAACATAGCAAATCTCTCTTTCATAATAGATGCATTCATACAATATAGAGCTTCCCCTTTTAGCACCATTATACCTACTCAATGGAGTGTGCCATTCCGGACACAGACTCTGTCTTTATGAGTGAATCATTGAATCGTTCACTCTACCAATTCATTCAAAAAACTGTAACGCCGCTATGAGATGAAAAGTGTCTTCGTTTGGAACATTTTTTGTTGTTTTTGTTGTTGTAGTGTAAAAACAAAGTATTTTCATCTAAAATATAAGCTGCCCAATATCATACCCAATATTTTTGAACTGCTGTGTAAAAGAAATATCATGTTTGAAACATTGTGTATGTGCAAACACTCGGTCTGTCTGCCACTGCACCATATAATTAGTTAAATAAATAAACAGTAGAGTTAAACATTCCACCTGCATTTGTACAATCATTCCAATATAATCTAATATTCCACAACATATCCAGCTAGTGATGCTGATAGACACATGAGAATGACAGACAGACTCACGGGAACTTCAGAGAAACACCAGAGAACAAAGGAGAGTAACTGACAGAGTCACTGGTGCAATAATCTTGATTAACACTCAATCACCACTTTTACGGCTGACCAACTGCTGCTCCTTCAAGCAGTCTAATAGAAGAGTTCGATATCCTATCAACAACTGCAAGTGCTTGAGTGAAAATGAGGAGTGAACTGACCAGTCTATGTAATAACTGAAAAACAGAACATCTTGTGCTTTTTTTCATCCAATGTGACATTTTCAGCTCCATTTGTTAACTTCACAAGATATGTGTAATTTAAATTTAATTAAACATTATATTAATATTATTAGATTAAATTATTAATCACAGCTAGTGATTTTTAACGTATGCAAAAAATGTGCAGAGTGGCATATTATTGTACTTACAATAGAACATGATGAAAAATATACTATGTAAATCTCTCCAGCTCTCCCGAAACGCACAAGAACAAACATCCCGGGTGAGACGTTTATACCGAAAACAATACGAGTAGAGAAGGAACAAAGAGACCATAAGCTGTTCTCGCAAACGCACCAACATGTTACTTTAATTCTGTCCACGGCCTGAATTTTACAGTTCAAGCTTCAGTGTGTTGTCAACACCGGCCCCCTTTAAAAAATGTATCATGCCGATTGCATAGTTTGTGCCGGCGGATGAAGGCTGCTCTGCCCAGCTCTCCAGCATGTTTATCAGCAGGGCCCTCGAGACGACGCTTCACCCTGACAGGCAGAATAATAGAAGCGATTCTCCTCTATCTGCCGCACAATCTCCCTCTCATTACAAAATGTCCAGATCAATTCCTTTAAAGCCCTGAACTTTACATTGATTAAGATCTTTACTCTGACACATAGCTAATGGTCTTATTAAATGTTTTATTGTATTTATCATGAGAGCTATGACATTATAAATTGAGGATGGCATTCGAATCAGGGGTTTAAAGGGGAGCAGTTAAAATGGGAATAGAGAAGAAAATAATGGCGTGAGAAAAGTGAGAAATGACTATATGAATATAAGCGGTTCTGCACGTACAGCATCTACAGTAGAATATAGAACTGCAGAATATATTCTATATTTCAAGCCAGAGAATATTCTTATATTCTAAGCTGGAATGATATAATATGAATGAGAGACTTTGTGACTATTAATGTAAACATGGTTGGTTTGTTGCAATTAAATTTCAAGATTCAGTTAAATAACCCCCCCCCCATTTTGTGTTAATGTCTGTATATTAATATTGCTTTTGAAATTGATATCATCCTCTGAAGCAACCTATTGCAGACTGATGTCCAGAATTTCTTTGAAGTCTTTTTTCTAGTTATGTAATAATAAAAAAAATTGACATCATACAAATGCTTTCAATTCCACATCCCTGAAGGATCACTGCATGAAGATGAGTGAAGCTTACAGTAATTGCACATTTCAGAAAAAGGAATTAAATCTCCGGCATTTTCTTTCATACTTAACACTGTTTTAAGCATTAAATAAGAATGAAGTACTGACATTAGCGCCCATTCCATCTATAAATCGACATTTCCTGTACATCACGTAGAGGACAAGAGGCCAGCCTTTCTTTGTACCTTGTCGTGGGTTTCTCTCTTGTGCCCTGCTCCCAGTGTAAAATAGCTAATTAAACATTTTCTCCTTTCAAGACATCCTTCAGGAGTTCAAAAGCCACATATCAAAGGATGGTTCAAAGAAAATCCAGAGTCAAAAAAAGCAAAAGGTGCCAAAATGGTCTGCATTTGGAGGAGGAAAAAAAAAAGAAACAGAAGAGGCGACTTGGCTGCCAGTTTAGTGCTGTTTCACTAAACTCTGAGATTGAGAGTCCGAAAATTGTATTCCTTTATTATTTTATTATTTATTAAAGAATCTGTAAAATATTCACTTTTCTATCAGCACGGACATATTATGAGTGCTGTAAAAATGACTTTTTCAGTCTGTGGGTTTGTCCTAATGATTTTAAATTATGAAACGACTTGAGAACCGACACGAAGGTGGCTGAACCTCTCCTAACATTTCCTGCCTTCATTTGATACTGCTCTATAATTGATTCTTGCGGTTCCCAGCATTTTAAAGGCATACTAATGAGCGCAAAAACACAGTTGTCCTTGACTAATGGGGGGAGTCGTGAAATTACACGGGGGGAAATTTGTCTCTCTCCTTTTTCCACCTTTCACTTTGACTGTATTCCTTTTTAACCAATCTGAGTAGCTCATCAGAACATGAGATTGGGAAAAATACATTAAGATGTATAGTGCAAATATCCAGTGTCTGGTTAATTACACTTACGGCAAGAGGGGGCATTTCATTACAAGTGATTTGTGGTCACAAAACCAGACTAAAATACAATCTACTAGAACGAACGATGTTTGCTCTGGTGAGTGTAACACGGCAGTGGGAACTGTGGGAGGTTAGTGGGACGCTGGGAAATCAGGAACAGGACAATGGCATAAAGGTCACTAATATTGTGGCGCTCAGGGAGAAATGGCTGGCCGGCATCTGGCGTGTATTTTTAGACGAACGTCCAGTGCTAAAGGAGGACACCGGATTGCTGTCATTGGGGAGTGTTACTCAGGTGCAGTCTAATATCCCAGCTCTATCTCTGTGATGCATGCTAGGAAAGTGTGTGAGCAGAGAGGCAAGAAATATTAGGAGTTGTATTTAATTTATAAAAGAAAACTAGTTAACTGTTTTACATTTATGCATTTGGCAGATGCTTTTATCCAAAGTGACATTCTAATCAGTTCTTGCTGTCCTTGGGAATCGAACCCATGACCTTGGTGTTGTAAACACCAATGCTCTACTGGTTGAGCTACAGGAAGGCTGTACAGGAAAATAATCTGTTCTTTTATTCAATAAATCATGTATTATTCAACTACCTACTAGACAAACTCACGCTGAAAATTAGAACAAGCAAACAGAGTTTTGTTTTCTACCTAAGCATGTTTATTGATACGTGTCTGTGGTCGAGAAACATGTACTCTGCCTTTGGCTGTAGGAGAACCATTAAATATCCAGGCGGTGACATTAGCTATTCTATCTCTGACCATCCAGCCAAAAACTTCACAGATTCTGCTCTTACAATTCCATATCTAATTAATGTATCTGCAGTGTGGAGGGCTTTTAATATCAGATTTCACTCTGACTCAAAATGTTCTTGAGGGTATTCATTAGACGGTGTTCCTTACACTTAATCAGAGCTATAAAGGCCACTTTGATTGATCTTTAAAATCCAGAAAAAGGGCTCCAAATTCTGGTTTAGGAGTTACTGTGAATGATGAGAGATGTGTAGAAAATCAGTAGTTTACAATATTAGAACATACTATATCCATATGTTAACTACGGTGCATTTGTATTCAGTTTCTCACTGTGACCCCAAGACTGTGGTAGAAGTGAATTCATTCTCTGAATGCTTTCAATAAATATGTGAAATAGTTTTTTTTCTTGATAAACAAACAGCTACATTCCACAAGCCTAATGGACAGGAAATTATGAACATAATTATTCTAACGTGGTTTTTACTTACATAAGGTTAATGGCAACCGAAATTCAGAACTTGTCAATGTAATTCAAATAAAATGGCATCAAAACAACATGCAGTGTTATAACTGAAAACAAATATAAATCTTAACAAAATATACCAACATATTTGAATAGTGAACTTCTGTACAAATGAGCGAAAAATTGAAAAACAAAAATGCTACTGAAAATCACTATCACACATGTCTATAGATAATAACACACTGGATAGTTCTTGAGTAAAGGAGTGTCTTGCAGTTAGTGTCGCAGTGTACACAAAGCTGGTAGTTCACATCAAAGCAGCATCTTTACCTCTGAACAAACAAGCTTTTTTCCAACATGTCAGCCCTCCCCTGACCGAAAGAGCCTTTGGGAGTGTGGTGTGTTTGAACAGAAGTGCAGCATACACAGTCTGTGGGAAGATCCAGGGTTGTGGTTGGCCCTCTCCCACTATGCAAGCACATAAATCTGCTTGTGCCCTGGAGGTGGGAACCAGCAGCACTAATTGACTGTAGAAAGATTAGGGGTCAGGGCCCCAGTAATATTAGCATTAATAAACTTGATCCCTCAAATGAAAGCAATCAGCCGAGGGGGTAGTCAGGTCCCTTTCTGAAGCCCTGTGAAACGGTCAGATTACTTTTAGATCTCTGAAAACAGATGCATGAGTGTAGATGCTAAACCAAATTACTCACAAAAATGTTTTCAATCACTTCAAATTGAAATTTGTAAAGATTTGTAAAAAAAGATGACAATAATTAGCAAATCTGAATTAAAGCACATTACCATTCATAGATTTGAGGTCTGTAAAACATTTTTTGGTTGTACTTAATTTTAAGGTGTCCTTGTTATAGTGCAGTTATACTTATAAGTAACTAAATGTACCTTAGTGTTAGGATTATAGTTTATAATTTTACATTTAAATGTATAGTTTCATGTATGCTAAAATGACAAAAAAGTGTCACCCTTTTTACAGAAATTTTCTGTAATTTTTACAGTAAAAGTTTTCATTTCTGTAAAAAATTTGGCTTTCAAGACATATATAATACATTTATATTGAAAATATATGCTGTTCGTTTGAACTTTTTATAGATCAAATATAAAGCAGCACAACTGTTTATTAATTAGATGTTATCATGAGCATATTAGAATTATTTCTGTTATTTAAAAGTTATTTAAATTTGTAATACTATTTCTTAAATATTCTCAAAGTTTTTGAGAATTTTTGATCAAGGCATCCTTAATGAGACATTCTAAATCATACACATTTTGTACTGCCTATGGCAAGACAATGGTTTCAAATAATCAAATCAGTCAAATTTATGCAAATGAAAAAGTGTTTTTGATAACTAAAATTAGATTAAACCGGACAAACTCTAAAGGATATATTTATCTAAACACACAATTATGACAAAAAAATAAATAAATTAACCCATTATTTGTACCTGATTGTCAATATCTGAGACTGTAAAGAAAGGTTGAGTATAACCTCAACTCAACAATGTTGAATCCAATATCTCAATCAGCCTTCATCTGGGTGTTCAAACTGTATCACAACAAAGCAATGTGGTCTTTGGCCAGAGGATGAGGCATAAATGAGCGGGACACACATGAGCACATCCTATGGGTAGCCATGGGGCACCTCTACAGACGAAGTGGTGCCACTTTGATCCAAAAGCCCTATTACTGCCAGGCCCAGAAGGGCCAGATTAGCCAGCCAAAACAACACAAAGCACGACAGTTCACTTTGTACGGTCTGGCTCAGTAAAATGACAGAGAATGCCATGGTGCCCCAAAAAAAGTCTCCTCTGAGGTTTCCACTTCTTTTGAGGCAACCTCAGCATTATAAAAGGGGAGAATAAAGGACAGCACAAGTCACTGATAACTATAGTATATAATGACCCACTTTGAGTGCAACACTTTTGTTGCTACAGCGCATGATGTCGAGACCCCTTCGCTATTAGTCATGCTGATGCCTCATTTTCATATGACCTTTATTTGATTACGCTCTTTTATTTTTTCCCCAAGACATTAAGATGACTTAAGAGTAATGATGAAAGAAGATGGTGGCGATATTCTAAAGAAAAACTTTACAAGCCAAAGGTTGCTCTTTTGGAATGATTGGAAGTGATTACTCTGAACTATCCATGCAAATAAAGGTTGTTCTTTGGGATTAGTACGGGAAAACACTAAGAAATGCAGTTCAGTTGGTATGTCATTCACTGAAAAGAAAAGTGGATATTACTATGTTGGTTCATAAGGAAAGGTACATCTAACCCCACGATTGAGACCATTCTAACAGAGGAGACTTCTCCCACAAGTCTCTGAGTCTTGAGTTGCAACACCTGCCACAGAGAGATCAAAGCTGTTTTCACAGTCTGACTTTTCCCCTTTGACAGTATTATTTTGTGACAAGCTGTGAACGGGAATAAATGTGTGAGAACCATGAACTCTCTACTTCTCTTCCACTCTGCCTTCTTCTGCATGGTGCGCACATAATCTTTTTCTCAAACAAAATTCTCAATACTTACATTCTAAATTACTAAATTAAAATGTGGAAAGCGGAAAGAAGTTTTTGGAGGAATTGAGGAAAAAAGGAGAGCAACAATAAACATTAAGGAATAGCCTAAAAGCATATTGAGTAGCATATTCCAAACTACACACTTTGTCCACACATTGTTCATTTAGTTTGGGTGTGAGCTTGTTTACAAGGAAAAATGAATCATTGAATCAAATCCTTATTGTGAAATGATTCAAACATTTGATTCAATGAGAAGAATCAAAACTCCGCCCGAATGCGTTGACTGGCATGACCGATGTAGCGTGTAATTTGCTCTTATTCTCCTCAGCTTGAGCTTTTGAGTCACAAATTGAACAGGCAGTTTAAGCTTTTAATTCATAATTTGAGTCATTCATTTGAGTCTGAGCATTTGTTTATTATTTGAACATTCAGTCACACTTTGAATTATGGCAATAGATGATTTTATATAAGGGGGGGGGGATTAGAGGAGAGAGAAAAGGAGGAGTGGTTCCTCCAGGTCCACATGCAATGCTGTTCAGGACGGCCCCTGGCAGTGGTCATCATTAAAGTGCTTAATAGACCGTGGCAGGTCCACAACAGCTGACAGCCAACGGGTCCAGCGCCGAGTTTCCAGAGAGTGAGGGTCACCTTCAGGGGAGGAAGTGCTTTATCAGACCGTAAGGCCAGCCTGGCATCACACACTCCTTCACCCTGCCCATGTGCTCGGGATGGATGTCTACTGGCATTCAGGTGGAACTGCAGAGCCCCACCTCCACACCATCAAAAATAGCCAAAAACATTAAGCGGGGAAGTGATGCAATTTCCAGACAAAAATGCTTGAACTTGCCAAGCATCACTTTCAAAGGACTCCATAAAAATTCCATGTTTCTTTCATTTTTGGTTTCTGTCATTTGCTCTTCAGATGAAAAGTAACTCTCCTCTTGAGGAAGAATTGATTGGAAATGAGGTTAAACGATACGGACAGAAGCTGATATTTTTAGAAGGCTGAAAAGTTACTGTATTTAACTTCCAAACATATTTAAAGGCCACTTGCAAAATAAGTCAATCATTTTGCATTGGTCACATATATTACTGACAGAGCCAGAAACGTAGCGCTTCGAGCTTTTGCAATACAACAGCCATCATTGTGTGTGAAGTATCCGTTTACAGTGTGAATTAAATGCCTCGTAGCGATGTGTGTGTGGCGTGGGAGAGCTACGCGCCACAGAGAGACAGGTATTCCATAACCGCACAGAAACCAGCGCTCTGCTGCCAAAACAAATTTTGCTTCGGATGACTTTTGCCTGAAGCACAGATTAAGCCTTTGTCAACATCTGTGAAATATCCATGAGTATTAAATATCCATGAATGAAGATGAATAAAAACAGTAGCTTCAAGAAGTGTGAACCCTGCATTCACTGCCTGAACCTTACAACAACACTGACTATCTTATAGCTAGTCATTAAGCCTATTCCCCTCGGAGAAATATAATTATATATCTTCCTTCCTCCAATGCATTTTAAATCACCTTGCATGGCCAAGCCATGATTGACTGGGGCTCCCAGAGTACCGCCTTGTTGCACTTCCAGAAAGGCAGGGAAGTGCCCCGAGCAGTCTCGGAGGACACGGTTTATCTGGGTCTGGACACAGGTGCGTCTCCAAATGAGAAACACTGAGGAGGGAATAAGCTCCCGGACGAGACCCCAAAACGCAGAAGCAGGGGAATGTGATTCAAGGTCGGCCGAGGTAAGCAGCAGCTCGGCACCGCTGATTGATTGGGTGTGCGAGAAGCATCTGGCACACAGGAAACAGGAAGGTGACTGGGGGAATCACCAGGTGGTTCCGATGAATTATAGCCACTTTGCCCTGCGCCTTCCTCGTCTCCCAGCCTACATACATGCCGCTATGAAGCGACATTGTCAAGCTGCTGATACCTTGTAGATAAAGAGAGATTTGTGTGAGAGGGCCAAATGCATGGGTGGCACGCTTATGACAAACTTTCAGACAAACTTCTGTTTTTCGTTAACAGCAACAGTGGTCCCCAAGAATCGTGTCTTTAAAACGGCATATGAGAAAACAATAGGACCTTTTTATAGGTGATCAGCATGAATATTGATGGCAGATTAATTAACATCCAAATGTAGCTATTTAACTTTAATTACATCTCAGACGAAGCTTGTGCGAAATATACAGCGATTGAATTAAACTTCACAAAATGTAAATTGTGAAAAATGAATTGTCAAACCAAAGCTGCTTATTTCATCTGACATTTACAAAATGACAGAAAGCCAGTGAGAATGGGTCATAAGCACTTGAAAAAGTCTACAAGAAAAAAGTCATCAGGGAAACAATCAGACCACCTTCTGAGAGTTGCACAGTTCGGGGCCATTTTAAGACAATAAGAGGGGACTTTCGGGCCAGGCACCCACACGCTTCCCACTGAGTCCCTAATCAGCTTTGCACTGCTGGAGAGAGACCTCAGAGAGCACAACATATGGAGGGGGACAGGAAAAGCATCACCCCCATCGCTTTATATATCATGCCTCACTAGTCCGTAATCGGATATGTACAATGATGGCTGGCAAAACCCATCAAAATAGAAAACTGTATAAAGACAGGGTGGGTTAATTAAAAAAGCAGAAATACAGAAAGTAAACACAGAAGACTGTTACTAGGAGTCGATAAGGTCATATCTGGAGTAAATACAGAATACCTTATTAAAGCATTGTGTTAAATAGGAATTCTTTCAATTATGGCAACTTCTGGCATAAAAGGAATGAACAAAAGTCAATGTGGTCCAAAACAACATTTCATACAGTTTTGAAACAACACGAGGGTGAGTAAATGATAGAATTGATTTTTTTTAGAGGAACTAGTGCACACAGTTTTTCAGAAAACATATGTATACGTTATATGTTTATATTATATAAAGTTTTACACAATAGAACAATGGAGAACTGGACAAACCTTCTTAAAACTATCGATTTACACTTACACTGATTTCATTTTGTCTCAAAGTAATTAACTAAGTGAGCATTTTATGGATTCCACAATAAAATAACATTTACACTAGCATAATTTTAGTAAATTACAGCTTGATTGAAAATTATGCATTTTCAGTGATATATACCTTGATTTTTCTTTTTTTCTTTTTTCACTTTTCACTGACACTGTTGTCTTCTTGGCAACCATCTACATTAACTTGTGAAATTATGTTTTTTCTGATAATTATTATTTTTTTGTGTATTCTTAATCGCATCTAACAGAAGTTTCAGCTTAAACACACGCACACACATGCATATAATTATATATACTTGCATATATTATGTAAACAAAAACTTATTTTAGCTGCAATTAGTCATGATTAATTGATTTGACAGAACTAATCTATACATAAAATCTAAATGAAAAAGTAACAAATAAATGTAGGCATAGCAAGACAGATTCAATGTAACCTTCAAATAACTAAAAATTAATAAAATATATTATATAGGATAATAGTATTCTTTTAATATGACAATCTTTTTGATAAGAATTTTTATTTTATAATAGAGCGCTATAAACATTTCACAATCCCTAAACGGCCATTTCTCCTTCCACTTTATACAGTACATTAGCTTCAGCACCAAGGCAACTACATTTAAAATACAAATAAAATAAAAGCAGTAAAACAGAGGGCAAATCAACTCCTTGCTGTCTGAATTTACTTGCCTCATTACATAAAGCATCAGAAACGCTGCATCTCCACAGGTAACAAGACACCTCAGACACTGACTCTGGTCAAGGGAATGTAGAGAAGGGCCTGCAACGTTCAGCTCATTTATTACAAGCAGTACATGCAGTGAGCCTATATGTCTCTCTCTGCAAGACTTCCTGACTTAGTGGTAACAATTATAAGCTAATATAATCATTGTCACATTTGATGGTTTTACACTTCACAGATCAATGGTTTTACTTTAGAAGTACATCACAGACATCTCTATGCTCTGACCTGCATGTAGTGGAAACTTCACGTGGGAAATTACCTTGCCTTTAAAGAAGGAACACTATTCATTTATCTCATATACTTGTCTTCCTACAATTGATGTATTCCATAAGCATAGCAAATCTACACTTCAACAAATATCTTAAAGAGAACCAAACAGCTTAAAAAGAACCAAACAATATATCGGAGACATTTACATTATCAGGTCACTATCTGACAGAGAGACGAATGGTTAACCTGTCAAACTACACCAAGAACTCATCAGCAGGGCACTAGATGATAGATTAATGGAAATGTGCCATATCATTTTTAATTACCTCTAAAGAGCAGGAGCACGGATTCACTTCAAGGGCTGTCAGTCTGTTAACGAGCAGAGAACCAAAAAAGACCAATATCTATAATCTAGGATCTATTTTGAGCTCAATGTCACATATTAGAATCTCATTATAAGCTAAATAACTGGTACATGCTCACCATTTCATGAGTGAGCTATGGTGACAGAGGGCATAAATATAACATTACAACCATCTTAGAGTCCAGATCAACCTAGAAAAGAAATAATGGGCACTCTCATGTGGTCACAGCTGATTTGATTTTAACAATGACTTCATCTCTGATTTGAGCACAAACCAAAGAGGGCATGTTGTCCTTGTTACTTTCTTTCGATGGAAATCTTGACCTCTGCTGTATCTCTCTAGTCAAATATAATGCAGTTTGAAGCATTAGGCTTTGATGTCAATGACATTTTATCATGAGACACGTGAAAGACTGTGACATTTTATTTAAACGTGCTATATTTGGATTAAAAGAAGCAATGATTTTCAGTAAATAAGCTGTTTTCATAATAGTGTAGTCGACTGTTATTAGTAGTCTTAGCAGGGAACTGTGACAAAATGCTACATTACTATTTTCTTTTATATTAAAATATACACACAGTCTTGCAAAGGCAAATATCTTCGTTTAGAATCTTTAGAATCTCTAATTAGAATCATGATTTGCTGGAACTCCTTTTTTTGTAGAAATATAAATATTTAATTATAAACCGCTATTTATCACAAAATGTCTAGGAAAATTATGGTGTTGTTTACTTATTAGTGTAAATTATAAGGAGCTCCTAAAGGGACATTTTTTTCATGAAGAAAAAAAAGGTAACACTTTATTTTAAAGTGACACAATAATAACAGTACATTGTACATAATTAAAAGTTACTAACCCTAAACCAAACCCTAAACATAATTCTATAGTAAGTACATGCAGTTAATTAATATTACTTCATGATTATTTGAGTAAGTACAACGGAGGTACGTCACCTTAATATAAAGTATAACACGAAAAGAGAAAATTATTTGTCAATGATGATTTTGCATTTTCTCCTGAGGTCACTCACATAGAGCATGCAAATCCAAAGTTTCTTGGGATAAAAAGGTTTTGCGAAAGGAACATAAAACTACTACTTAAAATTTGTATTTTAAATAGACTTATATAGACTTTATAATATATATATATATATATATATATATATATATGTGTCATTTTATTCAGCAAAGATGTGCTAAACTGATCAATTATTAAAAGAATTACATAAAAATAATATAAAATTACATAAAATTATATTTTAAATAAAATACTATTCTGTTGAACTTTCTATTTATTAAAGAATCCTGAAATATAAAATGTAGCATGGTTTCTAGAGAAAAAAATCCTAATCCCCAAATCATCATATAATAATTTCTGATTTTCTTGAAATTCAGGTTTGATATCACGGGAATAAACTTGCATACTATGTTCTACATTCTTCAAGTCATTTTAAATTGTAATAACATTTCACAATATTACTGTTTTGTAAGTTTTATCAAATAATTGTAACCTTGATGTCAAAAGAGACTTCTTTCAAAAAACATTACAAACCCCAAATTTGACATAGTAGTGTGCATTAAGTTTAATGAAGTCACCCTAATCAATATCCCTATTGTTTTTGTGCCAGATAAAAACTTTTTTGCATATACTTTTATATTTTCAAGAAGGTAGTCTTGACGGTAGTTCTTTAAATACCAGTTTGAACTACTGTAAATAATGCATAGCTTGTAACTTGGCATACAGTTTCAAAGCAGCTTCCCCAACACTTCATGAGTCATATGGAGCACTTTTATGGTGCTTTTAGGAGCTTGACAGCATAATCTTCAAATATTTTATTTGTGTGTCCCACTGAGGAAAGAAAGTCAAACAGATTTGGAACGACATATAGGTGAGCAAATGACAACAAAACTTTCATTTTAAGGCAACTTATTCCTTCACCACATTGAACTTGAAGAAAACTTTGTGTCTAATCCCTATGCATGACCAGAGTAAACCAAGTTAAAGCTATGAAACCTACTCTATGAATACACAAGCGATATATGAGGATGGATTGTGGTGCCTCTCTTGGTATTCATGCTTGTATATAGGGCTGATCTACCTTCATCTTCTGTATTAGGGTTTGCCGCGTCTCTCATAAACGTGGCTGAGATGCGACGAGGCTCCCTCATGAATGTGAGAGCAGACCTTGTTTTTTGCCCGACTGAAGCTGAAAGCATATCAATTGTTTGCAGACGTATTGAAGACCTTCTTCATTAGAAGTGACCTTGGGAGATGGTAACGCCACTAAACCTGGTGATATGCTGGGATGACGGTTGTGATTAAAGAATTACAGCAGCAGGCATAAACATCACTTTGAAATGAAATTGTTCAGTCCCTCTGCCTGGAGTGAAACATCAGTAGTAGCACTGCTGTCTATGGACGAATTTACACTCGTGAACAAAGCTGTGTGTACAGAATTAATGCACACCTACATGTATGATTTGCATAAAGTCTGTATATATTAATGTGCAAATCCAATTTAAATGTCAAAGGATTTCAGTTAGTTTCAAAGAAGGTCTTTGTTTTCAAGAGAGCGACATACACGAATACACCAAAACATAAGAGATATTTCACACCCTAAATCCTCCTGCTGCTTGCACACAAAGAAACAGCACTATTTAAAATTAGATATAAAAATTATATAAATATTGACATTATTTTTGGAAATGTGTTGAATATGCTGCAAATGGAAAAGAGGTGTCAATGCGGAGTAAACTAGCCATATGGCAAATTTCTGCTTTTATTTTCTTCCACATCCAACGCTCAAACGTGTTGAGATACTATATCAAAGGGAAAACTGTTGAGGAGTAAATGTCAGTTACATGATAAAAACCTTGTAATGTGATTAAACCTAATTTGGTACATCATTGCTCAACCCCGAAAAAACCTAAAAAAATTCTGAGATACTTTATCGCTCCAGTGTCTCTCAAGCACTGAACAAAGACCAGGTTATTTCTCTCCTCAACAAAACTCCCCAAGACCTCATTCCTCTGCCCACATTTCTGTCATCACAGCCGAAAATGGCAGTCAGCCATAGAAATCACTCAGCACACCTGTCAGCATTACTCTCCAGAAAATAATTTGCACAAAACTATAACAAGCAGTTATAATTAGCTGAGGGTTATTAAATACGTCTAACACTGGATATCTGGACTACAAAAGAAATATAATAAGATGTGCCGGGTGCATTTTTTCCTCCTTTCTCTGAGTCAGCGGCTGTGGTAGGCATAAATTAATGTGCATATGGAGAGCGATGTCACAGGATGTGAGGCAACCACTGAGGCCTTTAGCAGCTCTGCAGGAAAGCAATCAGTGCGAGTCTGGAGGTGCAAATATAACACGGACACCTGTTTTCATACACATAGTGCTATACTGTGGGTGACACTCACCTCTGGTAAAAGGTTCACAGGTGTGTCTTAGTATAAATGACTATATGTATACTTTACTATGATAATGCACACTACAAGTAAAAAGTCTTTGTTACAATAATTATACATATACAGTGGAGTCCACTTATCTCGACCTCGGTTAACTCGTGGAACCGCCAAACTCCCTGTTTGTCTTTTTGGCATTTTCTTATGGGTTATGTTGATTCTTTTATGTCGCCGAACCCTAATATCTCGAGCACAAAAGAACCCAGTTATTAAAAGACGGGACGAAGCCAAATTTGTTGAGAAAGCACATTAGACAGGCAGAACACAAGAAAGTATGCAATCTAATACAGCGTGATGACCTCACGAATATGTTATGACTATTTACGCTGTGAGCGAAATTGTGTTTATAATGATGGAGAATATGATTAAAGGTTTGTATCGAGAATCAAAGGTGTTTTTTATTGTATACTGGTAAATCTCTGCTGTTAGTTGGTGCACATATGCCTTTTGTTGTTAGCAAACATATACAGTGCATGTACATTTTTATAGCATGCCGATCGCTTCATCAAACAAATCACCATATTGGCTGTTGGTTATCTCGATCATCGGTTATCTCGATGCTTTTTTGCAACCCACGAGGCCGTCGACATAACCGGATTCCGCTGTTTATAAAATCCATTGACCAATTGTTTTACAATGCTCTGGAAACTCAACAATGGGGACAACTTCAAGGGAAAAAATATGAAAAACATGAAGTCATTAATTCGATGTACAGAAACAAGCAAGTACTAAATCTTTTTTTGTTTGTTGTTGGTGTGAGATAATTGGCTAGTTTTTCCTTCATTACTTGTCGAGCAGTTGTCTGATGCAGTGGCGTTGTCGTGTTCTATGTCACGCCCTGCAACTTTAATTAAATGCGTTATAAAGAATGCACAGATTCGTGGACCCCATTAAGGTTGATTCAGTGATAATTAAAATATCCATCTGCAAGCATTAAATTGAAAATGCCCCCATGCGTAGCTGTGTTGAAGTGTAATGATGAGAGTGTATACTGGGAGGGAAGAATTAGGAGACAAAGACGGGCTTTCGCATGCTTGACGGCGCTCTGATTATCTAATCAAATCATTCAGATCTAGACAGGCTCTCTGCAGCTGATATAGACTCATGACTAGTGGAGGTGAGCAACTCCACTGGGGAAAAATGTGACATCCCTACTGATGCACGTGCATATACGTGTCAGTTTGGTCCGGCCCCTATTGGCGTCTGCTCCCCGCTGCTCCACTTCTGCCTGTTAATTAACAGTAATGATGTAAACAAGAACTCATCCTGACCACCTCGCCATTGCCACAGGAAAAGCAATCTGTTAAAACAATCGCCAGGGACAGACCATCTCTTTCACCTCACACCATCCTCTCACACTGCAATCAACACCGACGGCCGCGATAATGACGGCAAGATGGAACCCTGACTGCATGAACTGATTAGGCGATTTCTTGCACTTTTCGCAGCTGGGTGAATCTGCTTCACCCATGGGATGAAAGCTGTCAGGAGGTGTTAGTGGCAGTACGCACATTGACAGACCTTTATATCTCAGGTCCAAATGTCTCTAACGAATGAGACATGCTCCTCTCTCACAAGGGCTGTGGTAAATAATGATCCTGCCCCTTTTAAGAAAGAGTTCCTCAGGGTTTCACACTCTGCCTTTCAAATGGCAATCGTTTTTTACCTCAAGACCCTGGTGCACACTGTCTGATCTTGGCCAGCAAGATACGAGATTACTTAATTAATTTGACTACTTATTATTTTTAACAAGATTACTTTCGTTCTAAGGCAAAATTGTCATAGCCTTAGACCTCGGGCCTAAACATGCGAGAGAAAATGAGAGTTAATGTAACATAAATGCAACAACTATCTTCCCCTCACATTATGATCATACTATAAAAACGAGGTTGTCAGATCATGACATTGATCGCCAAACCAGTGCTGTCAAATCAGACCACGATCCAAACATTGTGTTATTTAATGCAATGGCATTCAAACATTTATGTTTGTGTCTACTGTTCTACCCCAAAAACTTCCAAACAAACTTTAAAAGTAACTAAATTATGTTGAATAAAAAAGCCTTGCATTAAACAGACCAACCACATGTTATGCGTTCTTTCCTCAAAAAATACAGTTTCTCAAGCGGTATCTCCGTCTATATGAGCCATAGGGAATCGCTTTGGCACACCGAATTCTTCCTCCTGCCATGTGTCATTGTGAAACACAAAGGAGATGAAGTCTCTTGTTTTGCTACAGACTGTGAAACCCACCCCTGGTACTGTCTAATTAATATCCACTCATTGTGGAATTCTTATCTCCCACGGAGCCACTGAGACCAACATCTGTTTAATCAACATTTTCCACTGACAACCTCTTGGCTGTCGATCCTATTGTGTGTGGCAGAGGAATACAATCCATTGAAATTCACTAGATGATCCCAAAAGTTTGGTCCTTTGAGGATTCAGTTGACAAGTTGACAGACAGTACATATCAAAGTCTAACACAGTGCATTTAGGTCCGCTGGCATAAACTTTTCCGATGTAAACTTAGTATTACTTTTTGTCAAACTTTTTTTTTTTTCAACTTTTGTTGCACATAGCTGAGTGCCATTTCCCCCCACACATATTCTAAAATTACCTCCAAAAGGAAGATAATGGTACACAGTCACAGATGGTTCCCTGAGGCTTGTAATCAGTTAGCCACACCCTGCATACCCGCTACATGCTTTATTTCTCCCACTATGCCCCTTCATCAGCCTTGATTAGACCGCTGGAGTAAAATGTCACATTTTACATACCTCCATATTTCAGGCCAACACCAAACCTGACTATGGTTCCTGGATGGTTGGGGTGAAATGTCAAGGGATGCACCAATTCCTGCATGCCCCACTTTGCAATCTCACAAATTCATCACTTTCAGAGCAAGAGCAACTGTGGAAACTACACCCGACCTCTTCATTAATACGTGCAAGGGAACCCAAACGCCACAGCCCTAATTGGAGCTAATTGGCTTAGTGTCGCCCATGTTTCTGGATCAGATAAATAGCAAAAACAACACTAAGTGACACAGTGACCTTTTTAAAGCTTCACTCTAATTAACCTTTTAGATGCATGCAGGTGTTTTTTATGTAGGGCAGATGAAACAAACTTGGCCACATAAGTCTGGAAGGGAATCGAGTTTTGCGCTCTGCCACAAACTCCGCCATTACAGCTGCTCGGGAAAACGCAGATATTAAAACCATAAACACGAGAGTGTTCCGAGATAAAAAGGTCCTGCAGCCGAGTAATTTTACATCATCATTCAAATCTGCTGCTCATTACCAAAGCTCTCATCTCCACGCATATGGCTTATGGGAAACAAAGTGGCAGGCTAAGCCTCAAGCTTTCCTGATTAAGTTTACCGCAACGATGTGAGCAGTTTGAGCAAAATAACTAAATTAAAAAAAGTTATAATTTCCCTCATTATAGCTCATTGCACGTTTCAATATCCTAGCATGCAGGAGCAAAAGAAAGCGCCGACGTGATCCAGTAAAGGAGCATTAAAAGTCGATCAGTGGACACAGAGTAAAACAGAGTTTATATGGATCTACCCATAAACCCTTCAATACCGTCAAGCTTTTATTGCAGTTTGCTTAGCGGTCTTAAGAGCTGCCTGTGCACACCCACAATAAAAGCTTTATGCCACTCACAGCTATTCCAGAAACGAAGGCGGTACCACTTACATACAGTGACAATAATTTATGAGCGAAAGGGGGGAAAAGGGCTAGAGAGAAAGTTGGTGTGTGATCCGTTAAGCACATAAATGTACATTAATTAATCACTCTGGGAGCTGAATCCCTGAAAGCGAGAGCGGATGGGGTGGTGGTTTTACATGCGAACATTTAAATGCATAAATAATGAAGCACTGCAATGGTTTTAAATACTGTGATAAAACTCTTTAGGGGTCCATTCCTGCATTTGGAGTGTTTATGATATCTTTTTCATGAGATTTCTCTTGTTGTTTGTTACAATAAGCTGGAACATGACTGGACATGTTCAAGTAATAAAACATCACCACAGGCGCTTAGGTACAATGCTGAGTAAAATCATTCAGTTCAATTATTAATTACCTCATGCATCGCACAGGGTTATTAATTATGCATGTCCCTCGAAATGCATCGATTAAGGACCATGTAAATGAGGTGGTGTCAAAAATTGCTGGCAAACAGTGAAGGTAATAATATTGCAATTGATTCTCTATCGTCAGATGACTGCATCAAAAAATTATCTCTCTTATCTCAGAGCACGCGTTGAAGAGTAACATTAAAATTCTGCAATCATTTATTCACCCTCATGTCGTTCCAATAAACACAAATGCTTTTAGTTCATGCAATGAGAGCCAGTGGGGTTGACTTTAATTGTATGGACAGTTATACAGGTTTGGAACAACATGACAGTAAGTAAAATTATGGCAGGATTTGTGTGTGTGTAAATTATCCCTTTAAGGATAAATACAGACCAAGTCTCTCTTTTGACCTAGAATACATAACAGGATAAGCCAAGGGCTTCCCATCTCCCACATATGTTCTCTTTGCATGCACAATACTAATATAATGGTGTGTTTAATGAAATGGTAGCGGTAGGAGCACCTCCAAATCACATCTTGCAACACACAGCCAATGGAAACTCGGAAACTATCTAAAACTGGACATTTAATCTCACCGCACAACACCATCAATCACTCATTCTGCTGGGCTTTCAGTATTTCAATCAACAATTTGTGGTTTTGAGACAATCTAAAAGAAAGCTAGTGCTATGAGTACACATCTGTCCGGGAAAAGAGAGGCCACTAAATGCTGCCTGACTCTTTATTACCATCCAAAATGATAGTAGACCGCCCAAGAGTTTGTTTAATGCATATTTACCAAAATATGTCAACGATGTAGCACTGTGGAAAGCACCTACTCATTGTTTCTTGTGGGCTTTGAAAACCTGGAGGAGTTCTGTTACTCTTGGGACTATTAGCGGTCCAACAAAGCCATTTGAGGTATATCGAATATTCTTAATGTGGCAAACGTAAGAGGAACAGCCCTCATTGCTTTATATCTTGCTTGTTTCCCAGAAATTTTAATAACAGACCCTTTTAGCCGGGTGGTTTTGTTCTTTAAAGAAAAAAATAAGAGGTTTGGCAATTTAATAACTCACATAAATGTCATATAATGAGCACAAACTCACAAAAGGAATCAATGCAAAATGAGACGATGATGATGTTTTGGATAAACATAGTTATTTCTCTTTGTAAAAGGTCAGGACCGGAGGGTATGTTATGAGTTTGGGGAAAAATGAATCGCCTTGGAGTGGGGAATGGCTACCAGATGGCGTTGTCCTAACGCAGGAGTGACTGGCTGTTTTTAGAGGATGGGAATGAGAACAAGCTGGCATGGCTAATGAAGACAAGAGACCAATCCACCTACAGTTGCTTCAGGTATTCAATATGTCCGAATAGAGATGAGCTGCTCTATGAGGGGTCGACCATTGAGACTACGGCTACAACTACCTCTGCTATGACTCAATGTACATATTAAAAGTTGAAAAGAGAAAGAAAACAAATAACCAGGTCTTTTATGTCATCATTTTTATCTAAACCAAACAAAAATGCATATAAACATGTTTAAATAATGATCATTTGTTATTCAGTCAAAGGTTTTGAAGCAATAATATGAATTTTTGATCCTCATTGGAATTTATTTGGTAAATGTGATTTTTTGACAGTATTCTTGTCCATAAGATTTTTGACTGATATATTTTAAAATATATTTACAAAGAAAACTGTAGATGTAACCTGTAATAATATTTCACAATATGACTGTTTTTATTGTATTTTTGATCATATAAAACCTGAAGTATTTTTCAAGAGCAAGTTCTTCCACCAGTCATTTAGGTGCTTCAGGCTTTTAAAAAATCTGACAATTAACACCCTGGTTAATCACAAAGTGTGAATGCTTTATCAGCAACACTGTCTGCTATGAGATTCTATTCTCTTTCTGTTCTTCACAACTGTTATCAAGTCTTCTCTCATTAACAACGTTACAAAAAACTCTTCAGCTTCCCTAAGCTCCCGCTGTCCCAAAATACCCCAGCAAGTAGCATGCATTTAATGTCTCTTTGCTCTCATACATATTGACAGAGCACTAGATAAAACTCCTCCCCACCCAAGCCGGTCAGACTGTTTTATCTTGACTGATTTTGCAGTCTGTTTTCACCCGTACATTACATTTTACTGCAGCACCGCCCATCTGAGCAACTACCGCTAATGGTGCACATAAGCAGAGGCCTTTGTGGCAACAATCTTTTTTAACCTACCCAGCATATTGAGACGTGATCCACCGTAAATGATCAGTTCTCAGCGCTGTAGCTCATTTTGTGGCTTCATGGGTGAATGGTAAATGCACTTCGCCAGAGCCACACTTCCCACTATTTCCCATGCTGGCGTTCTAGAGTGCGGTTAGCTCTGCTCTGTCCTCAGACCAGGCCGCGGTCACACGTGGCTCCAACGGGCCTCCGGGGGAACGTGACAGATTGTTCACTCGGTCACAGAAACGAGCAGAGCACAGGGGTGGGAGTGTGTATTTGGGGATCACATGGGAGTGGTGGGGCCAGATATGCTGCGTTTTATACACATTCTCTCACATACGCAGCAGCACACTTCCTTTAAAACACAACTACACAAAAGTAGAATAATAAGAGGTCTGCATTACATGAAGGTATAGTTTAAGGCGTCTGGGACATAATTTAGATATCTGGGTTGTGAGTCATAAAAGCTAAAAAGTTTAAAGCCTTGAAGATTGAAGACTTTGTAGACTTTACAGAGAGAGAGAATAGACAGACAGAAAAAACTAGACAGACGGATAGATGGATAGAGAGATGGACAGACGGACAGATGGATAGACGGATAGAGAGATGGAGAGAAGGACAGATGGATAGAGAGATAAATGGCAGCTCGATATATAGACAGATGCCAGACAGATAGACAAACAGACAGATAGATAAATGACTGACTGACAGACAGACAGATAGATGACAGACAGACAGAGAGTCAGATAGATAGATAGATAGATAGATAGATAGATAGATAGATAGATAGATAGATAGACAGATAAATGAAAGAAAGAGACAGATAAATGACAGACAGACAGACAGACAGACAGATAGATAGATAGATAGATGACAGACAGTCAGACAGATAGTTAGATAGATAGATGACTGACAGATAGACAGACAGATAGATAGATGACAGATAGATAGACAGTCAGACAGACAGACAGATAGATGACAGACAGTCAGACAGATAGATGACAGACAGTCAGACAGACAGACAGATAGATATATAAATGACTGACAGACAGACAGACAGATAGATAGATAGATGACAGACAGACAGACAAATAGATAGATGACAGACAGACAGACAGATAAATGACTGACAGACAGACAGACAGACAGACAGATAGATAGATAGATAGATAGATGACAGACAGATATATAGATAGATAGATGACAGACAGACAGACAGATAGATAGATAGATAGATAGATAGATAGATAGATAGATAGATAAATAGATGACAGACAGACAGGTAGATAAATGACTGACAGACAGACAGACAGATAGATAGATAGATAGATAGATAGATAGATAGATAGATAGATAGACAGATAGATAGATAGACAGATAGATAGATGACAGACAGATAGACAGTCAGACAGATAGTTAGATAGATAGATAGATAGATAGATAGATAGATAGATAGATAGATAGATAGATAGATAGATAGATAGATAGATAGATAGATAGATGACTGACAGATAGACAGACAGATAGATAGATAGATGACAGATAGACAATCAGACAGACAGACAGATAGATAGATAGATAGATAGATGACAGACAGACAGACAGATAGATAGATAGATAGATAGATGACAGACAGGTAGATAAATGACTGACAGACAGATAGATAGATAGATAGACAGATAGATAGATAGATAGATAGATAGATGACAGACAGACAGATAGACAGTCAGACAGATAGTTAGATAGATAGATAGATAGATAGATAGATAGATGACTGACAGATAGACAGACAGATAGATAGATAGATAGATAGATAGATGACAGATAGACAGACAGACAGATAGATAGATAGATAGATAGATAGATAGATAGATAGATAGATAGATAGATAGACAGATAGATAGATAGATAGATAGATAGATAGATGACAGACAGACAGACAGATAGACAGTCAGACAGATAGTTAGATAGATAGATAGATAGATAGATAGATAGATAGATAGATAGATAGATAGATAGATAGATAGATAGATAGATAGATGACAGACAGACAGATAGATAGATAGATGACAGACAGACAGACAGACAGACAGACAGATAGATAGATACATGACAGACAGACAGACAGATAGATAGATAGACAGTCAGACAGATAGATAGATAAATGACAGACAGATAGTCAGACAGATAGATAGATAGATAGATAGATAGATAGATAGATAGATAGATAGATAGATCCCTCTTTAGGTTTATTTCTGATCTTTCCCAGCCTTACTGTTGAACAGAGTAGAAACACCCAGACCCGACAGAGACAAAGAGTGAGAATCTTCCATTTCTTGCTCCTGGTCCAAGAAGCGTTAAACCACATTCTGGAGGTTAAGCATCTTGGCTGCGAGAGCTTGTCATTTCTGAAGATGAAGCTCATCCCTTATTCAGCTTCACAGAGCAAACACAGGTGTCATGCTAAACTAATGTGCCCTAAGCTATCTCTTCCAGTAAACCATTACTCATCCCAATCTGCGAGAGCGTTTGTTGGCAAGCGACAAGTGCATCAATGCTTGCCTTCTAACCTTTCCTATAGATAACAGACCTGTCTAAAGATATTCATGGTGGTATAAATACTATACAGTCAATGATAAAGAAAACAAAATATAGCATTTTTATATCAATTTCAGCATATGGTGCCTACTTATAAAAATAACACCGTTCACAGCATTAAAGTTCCACGGTAATTCAAAAAAAGAAAAATCATGTTCAACTTGAACTCATGTAACCAGAAACAGGGGGATTGGAGAAGCGAGGGTCCTCATACTAACATTTCAGCACTGGATTCCTCCTGTCTAACAATATGTCCACAGGTCCCTATCGCTTGAGATAATCAAGGGGAGTTTGTCTGTGCAGCACATGTGGGCCGCAGCACGTTCAGATCTCTCTGCCTCAGGGGCTGTCTTTGGGCTCTCAAGAACAAGGATTAGCTCAAGAGCTCATCCAATTCCCATCTTTTGTTGCACATGTTTATGCTTTTTTTCAAATCTCAGTGCAATGCTTTGGCAACCCACTAGGGGAACGGTTCCTTTCTTGTCTAGAAAAATCCACTCTTACTTTCTAAGTGACAGATTCACCAATGATTTTAGCACTAATCTACCAGGCAAGTGGTCTGGAACCTCTGCTATAAATCAGCCGTTGACACAGACCATAAAAATAGGGGAATTTTTATAATTTCATTTTATGCACCTAACGGTCAATGTGTGCGCATACGAGCATGACGGCTATCAAAACTCACCGGACAGACATCAGTCAATCAAAACGGGCAGCAGCGTTTTCTCTGAATACCCACAATAATCTGCAGCAGCTGTCTAAACACATCCCACTGAACCAAACCTGCCTTAGAGTAAAACCAGAGCACTGTTTAACGTCAAAATGTGAATTATTGAATAAATAAGCACAGAAGGGAAGCTAAATGCATGTGTGGAATGTGAGAGAGTGGGTACTAACAAAACTGCTTAGGGAAAGAAATTCAGAGCAAAGGATGCACGGCCCCTTTCCTGGCTTCTCTTGCTCTACCTAGTGATGCCTGTGAGAATCTCTGGACGATGTGTTGGAAGTAAATAGATATATATCCCAAACCCCAGTCTCATTCATGACCTTCTACGTGTCCTGCAGCAGTAAAGGTCTGTGAACGCCATAAGATAACACAGAGTAAACAGAATAGCTAATTTGCATTTAACTTCCAGTCATTCGTGGCAGGCATGCACATTTCTCACAGCCAAAACTGAATTCGTGCAACCTTAACTGCACAATTCCACCCTTGTAATGATGATGACAGCAGACCTCTCCATCCTCACAGTGTGATTAAAGCTGTTCATCAAGTGCCGAAGTTAGCGATTTGTCCAGCAAAGACCATCTCATCATGGCTAATTGTGAGAGATCCTCTCAGGGGCCTCTGCTGGTCTGGATGAAGGAGCTGATTGGTTTGCCATGTGCACAGCCCCTATGGTTGTGGCCACCATGGATTAAAACAGAGCCATAACTCATGCGCACCAGATGGTGGAGATAGGGTCAGCAGCTGGAACAGTGCACAATCAGACGCTAGATCTTCTTGGTCCAAAGCTGATGGTCTTTGGCCAGCTTCATCAAAGCCTGAAGTTGTCTGGTAATTTACAGAGCTGAGAAACAATCTGCATAGAGTTGTGATATGGTTAAGCCTTATTCATTCCAGCTATTTCTATGGCTATACGATATGCAAGGCTCTTTAAAAGCTAGCACACTAACTAAAGCCTTTGTTACGATTCACTAAGACTAAAAAATAGAAATACTTAATTAAGTTGGCTTGAGAAAGCCAACTTAGTGATATTGTATCTAAACTTATTATTATTATTATTCTTCTTACCTAAAATTCTCAATGCATCTCCTCCTAGAGCTTTAAAGCTACAACCACTAAACTCTGCTCAGACTTCAGACCTGTTCTGACTTGAGTTGCTATCCCTTTTCAGACTGATCAGACTTATGATTTTTGATAAAACTGAAGATTAAAGTCATAAAATCTCCATAGACTTTCACTAATGAAGTGAAAACTGAATTTTAGATAGAGCGTCCACTCCATCTGTTGGTAACATCACAACATTACACCTGATATATAATACATTTCAATACAGTATGTGTGAACATGTCCATTCCAATGGGCATGCATTTTATTTTTTTAAATCCTGAAAAAAAACTTGCAATCGATTTTTTACTTTAATTAGTAAGTTAAATCTCTCTATTTTACATACATAATATCACAAAATTACACCCCTGTCAGTGAGAGCACTGAAGTTTGAACGAATCAGAGCGCTGCAATTCAAAGCCTCAAAGCTTTTCAAAGACGCCATTATTGCTGGAGAGAGAGATCATAATCTCCTAAAATAGATTTATGTGAGAGAGTTTATGATCAAACGGAAATTCTTTCCGATTATCAAGTAACCGCTGCAGCGTGTTTGCTTGAAGATTTATGCACTTATATGGCCGAATTCTGACTCTCATTCGTCTTTACTCGGCAACGGATTTTCTACTATGGGAAAGGTAAGTGAAGTTTAAACGCGCGTCCTCTCCTGGACTCGCGCCAACGTATAACCGTCTAAGCGCCTACGTTTATTTATGTACTTTATTGCTGAATTCTGACTCTCGCTCGTGTATACATAGGGAATGCAGAAACATGAATATACATTGGAAAGGCTTCCCTGAGCAGCGCGCGCGCTGACTCTCTTCAAATGCAGCGTCTAACAGTCAAAGTTATTTATAACTAATTCTTGAGTATATAGTTACATTGTGTTAATTCTTTTATCTGCTTTTAACTAAAGTCTGACTCCTGTTCTCGAGTTCAAACGCGCTTCCTGAGCAGATTCGCTGATAGATCGATATTTTGTGAACACTTAAACAATAAATGAAATAAGGGATTTAAAAGGATGCAAAAACGATGGCAGATCGATTCAAACTGTAAACTGCTTGAGATTAAAAAAAACTGCATTACTCTGCTGCATTACATGAGCAGGAATTATTTAAAAAAATACTAATATTTAAGTTATTTTGTTTCCCATGGAGGAAGGCTTTATACAAATATTACATTGCGTTGATTCCTTTATCTGCTATAATTGCCGTGTTGAACTGAAGTCTGACATGGCAGATCGAGTCAATCTGAAAACTGCTTGAGATTAGAAAAAACTGCATTACTCTCCTCATTGTACTTTAGCAGGAATTATTTTAAAAATACTAATATTTAAGTTTGTTTCCCATGAAGGAAGGATTTACATATACATCTAAAAAGTATGTATTAGAGGCTCCATATACGCGCGTCCTCCCGCATTCGCGCGTCCACGCCTAAGCGCCTACGTTTATTTATAGCGCGTAAATTTATTCACACACATACATGCATATCTATCTATGTCACAAGGCGCAGGATCGTGTGCGATGCGGAGCATACGCGGAGCCAGAAATGCAAGTAAACACTTTATTCAATAACAAAAACAAAAGCACGCGATGGTGCAAACTCAACAGAAATAACATCCACACACGACTAGGGAACATAACATTAACAATCGACAACAGGGGAGTGAACATGGAGAACTTAAATACTGACTATGATTAACAGAAACACAAAACACCTGTGACTGATAAGTGCTAATGGGAACTGGGTGAGGTGAGATCAGGAACGGGGAACATGTGACACAGACAAGGTAAACTAAGAGTCCAGGGTGAAAACTAACATAAACGTGACAATCTACATCTATATTGTAAATATAAAGGGCTCCATATACATGCAGTGTAACTGCTGTCTGTTTTGAAAGTGGCAAGACTACATAAATAATGCTTAATTACATCTTTAAAATAGAAATAAAACAAAGTATTATTCACAGTATCACAGTACCATTTATTTATATATATATATATATATATATATATATACACACACATACACACACATCTATTTAGTATATATAAAAGGCTACATATAGTGTAACTGTGGTGTAACTGCAGTCTCTTTTGAAAGTGATTAGCCTATATTAATAATGCTTAATTACAGCTTTAAAATAGAAATAAAACAAAGTATTATTCACAGTATCATATATATATATATATATATATATATACACACACACACACACACACCTCTATACATATTATATATATATATATATATATATATACACATACACATCTATTTAGTATATATAAAAGGCTACATATACATGCAGTGTAACTGCAGTCTCTTTTGAAAGTGATTAGCCTATACTAATAATGCTTAATTACAGCTTTAAAATAGAAATTAAACAAAGTATTTTTCGCATTAGTGAAAACTGACCGTTAAAAGCCAAGGATGTAATTAAACCGTAAACATTTTTTTAAACTAATTACAATTTTCCAACACTTTGGGGATCAAAAAGCATAATTATAACTTATTTTTAAGTTTAAACTCTCAAAACTTTTTAAGCTAATTAACGATAAATCTTGCTAACAATATGCTAATTCAGCAAATTCTTGCCAGCAACATGCTTATTTATGTTAAATGTTGCTAATGACTTCAGAATTCATACTAAATCTTGCTAGCAACAAGATAATTAACATTAAATCTTGCTAGCAAAATTGATCATCAATTGATTAAAGATTAAATTATGATCAAAGAACATAACGACACCTTATTAACTGCCTAGAAACAACGCAAGGCAATAACTAACAAGAGTATATATGCTCAAGATCTAATTCTTTCCATCTATCCATCTGTAAACTTTCAAAACTTTTTAAGCTTTTACAAATAAATTTAACTTTCAGGCTAGGCTTTCTCAAGCCAACTGAAGTTTATATCATAAACTTCCTCTATCTAGTTTCCTTGTATGACTTCTTAGGATATGTCTTGGTAGCAGTAGTTGCAATAATTGACCCTGACACTTAACTATACCTGAAAAAGCTCAATCAAATTCAGCAAGTGCCCTCAAAGTATAGCAATGGAACTTAAAATGCTCGGATAAAACAACTGATGAAAATGTTCCTAAGCGCTAAAGAGGATGACACCAAAATTAAAGTATGCGAAAGATCCAGGGTTTGAAATTATCACCTGCCAACCGCAAGTGAAAATCCACTGCCTCAAACATTAGAAATACATGTAAAGAGGGTTGCACATTAGTTAGGTTTCCATAACCCTGCTTTGATGTGCATTTTGAAGTAACAAAAGAGTGATAGAAATGTCAAAATTCAAAGAAACTAAAATCCCCTAATAAGAAATATTGTTTTCAAAAGACAAAAACTTTGGACTAAATTACCCAAATGAGAAATGGGTTCATCATCTGATTCATGATGTGAATGTGAGAATTAATGCTGCAACAACAACAATAGCAATTGTTAGTCACTGAGGGTGCCATAACCGGGCATTCAGTAAAGCCGCTGTGGAAACCAACAGAAAATGTTGCCTGTTTGTCTCTTTATTATATTTTTTCCCCTTGTGTCCTACTGAAAAAAAGAGCAACATGGGTTGTGTTGCAACCGTACATTCATTCATCAAATATAAATGGGCAAACAACGGAGTGTGTCTATCAGCAACACCATCATTGTACAATCATGGTCAAAACTGTTATTTTGTTCACTTCAGTCTGTCAAAGTGGACTGTTCTAACATCCGTCTCAAAGGCTTTACTCACCACAGATCTCAAGTTATTGTCCTTCATCAGCTTGAGGGAGTTTTTGTAGCATGATTCAAGGTCATCTTTTTGGGACTGGCCCACGTTTCCTCTGGCGATTGGGCCGACAGTATGGATCACATCTGGGAGAAGAAAAAAGAGAGAGAAAAAGTAGAGCAGTTTATGTCTGTACACTGCCAAAAAGTGAAGCTCTGTGTGTATAATTCGTAAAGTAAATACATGCCACTACTGTAGATAACATGAATTTCCAATTAAAATTGTGACACTGCTTAACACCAGGACAAATCCCACATGACAAAACAGAAACACAAACAAAACCAAGCTTCTTGTCAGATCTTCAAAGGCAAATCGTACGAGAGAATGACAAATAGAACAGTTTCAGAACTGCCGAGGATCATGGGAACACATCCGCACATTCCCAATTCTGCTGGGTACAAAACAGCGGATTTTTTCTGCAACATTATCATGCTACATAAACAAGAGTCATCCAACAATGACAAGAACCAACAATGGAACAAAGGGGCTGATTTGAACAAGCCAAAAAACGGCCCAAAATCAAGTACATTTATTCAGTTAATGAAATGGAAGAGCAGATAGAAAATCAATTACTCCATCCTTTTATCCTATCTATTCATACATTCATATCTGCTCGTAGCCGCCCTCCTGCTGCCTGTGCATAGTAATGTGTTGGGTTGTCATTCAGCTGGTCCGAGGCTGAGGAAAGTGGGCTGGTTTAATTAAATCATTGAAGTGATGACAGGGGAGTTAAGGAAGCTGCACATGAGCCTGAGAGCGAAATAATGTAGCCCTTCCTGGCTGACTCCTTCAGGCCCTGAAAGGTGGGCGGCAGAGGGCAATTAATAACAATAAAAAGGCCTGTTCACATCGCTTTTGTAATCCTCACTTCCATTACAGTCAGCATTTTAAAGCAATGATGCACTAAATCATTTAGAGATTATTAATCTCCTTTTTATTTCAATTAATCTGTGCGTTTTCGATATTATAAGGTGAAAAACTGTTCAATTAGAATTTTTGTTAAGGTGCAACCACAAGGGATAGGATGTTTTGTCAGTTGCTTGATTTCTATTCCTGCCCATACTGAAATCTCATTGTTTCAAACCTTGACTCAGTTAACTGTATATTCAATATCAAATATGTTCTGATTGACTGCTATTCTGTCTTGTTATACATCACAACTGTCTTTGTACATTCAACTAGTTTGTAAGTTCATCTGTCAAAAATTCACGCAAAAAAACAAACAAAAAATGATACAAAAAATAGTAGCACTTAATTTTCTGAAGCACTTAGACATTTGAGCGTAAATCAAAAGATACAATATCCTTACAAAGATTGCAAGTTTCAGAGCAGCCTTTATGCAGCTTTTAATAATTGTCTTTTGCAGAACATGTTTAAAGAAGAAACAGTAAAATACATTTCATATGAGATTCATATGCAATCAGTGACTTTTCTTTTCAGGTTTTCTTAATGGTATAGTCCACCCAATAATAAAAATTCTGAACCTGGTACTCATTGACTCTCATACTATGAAAAAGTAAAGCCAGCAACGGCTTGGTTACCAAAAGTCCAGAAAATATCATCTTTTTTGTTCAGCAAAATTATTATTTCTCAGCCTGGAAAGCATTTCCGTGTGAAAGCTGATGAGTTTGTATGACCTGCCCTTGCCTCGCCCCCAGGTCTACAAGGATTTGCAAGAAAGTAAAGCAGGAGTTCTATGAGAGCCTTGATGGTTCATGGATCTTTTAAAAGCATTCATTTAATTTTTTTTAAGTAATCTGCTATGTATGACGGATAATCTTAATTTAACCCAGCATTTATGTATATTTTCATAAAAATACAGCAAACATATTGATAGTGAGATCTTTGTTTTCCACTGAAGTCAGCCCAGTCAACTGGGGTCCTAGAGCTTGTGCTTTGAGGGTCACATGTCCCGCTTGAAGACGATGCCTCTGCTTTCCTTAAGTCATGTTTAGTAAGTGCATCTATTCTGAATCCAATTTACATCTGAAGAGCCACCTGTGCTCACAGTAGACTAAGCATTTGCCAAAGAATTATGGTGATTTTAAAGAGATAGTCCACCCAAAAATGCATTTTTGCTTGAAATGTACTCATCCTCAGATCATCCAAGATATAGATTACCTTGTTTCTTTATGGGAAAAGGTTTAGAGAAATGTAGCATTAAATTACTAGAATCCCCCAAAAATCGACAACTCCAGTTCATAAAGTGAACATCTTGTAAAGTGAAAAGTTCTGAATCCATCAAGTCATTTTAATATTAAAACATTACCATTATAATGCTAATAATTATCCAGTGGAAAGCGTTACCAAATCCACCAACATTTGTTCAGAACTGTTTTTAACTTGTAAATGGTGCATATTTCTCTCCTAATTCATACAAGATGAAACAGCTTAAAGTTAAAATGTCTTGGTGGATGACCCGTAAGGGGACGTAAGGGTTGTTTTTTTTGCGGTATTTTCTTTCTTGCGAGGGTTGTTGTCTCTAGCGCTTGTACTATCACTCTGACAGCTGGCGCTGATAGGCTAACTTAACCATTCATCATAAAATACACTAAACAAAAGATTAAAAGGAATCATTTTAGAGAATAATGGGCTCTGATGTTAGTGGTTTACTCAAAATATATACGTTAAAATATGCTGTCTGAGCATTTACGTTAAGTAGCGCACTTGACATCATGATAACCAGACCTTACTTCCTTAGCTTACAGACATGATGTAAAAGCACAAGGACAAAAAAGGGAAAACTGTCCTGCTAATTCAAATAGTAATGGCAAATTAGTGAAAAAAGAATGCAAATTAAATGTAACAAAAAGTAGCTTTAAATACATCTAAATCTAAGTATATTTTTAGAAATTAAAATCTTTAATTTAGATGGACAAATAGGCTTTTTAAACAGTAACTGCAACTTAACCAAAGATCAGCTGTTAATGCTGTCATAGTGAATGATCGTCACATGTATAAATTGCTCTTTCCTGTACACATCTGTTCAGATAAAGTCTGTGTACAGAAAGGATTGGGAACGAGAAGCATGTTTGCATTATTCAGTCAAAGATTTCTATCTTTAGTGGTTCGGCAAATGAGAGCTGGGAGTGTGAGGGGGAGCCTGAGAGCTTTTCTCATTACATAATCCCGTTCTTTATGAATACAAGCTCAGTCAATTATTGATGTGTTCACCGGTTTTCATTTTCATTCAACCAATGACAAGCTGCCTTTCAGGCTTTACACAGACAGACACATTTCAATAGCTTCTCTCTTTCTTAAAATGGGACAGTGTGAATGCAGACAGTGTTAAGAGGGAGACAAATAATGTTTATGCAAATTAGAAAACAACAATCACTATTCATTCAGTCACATCAAAGCACTGGTATTTAAAGATTAATAAGGGGTGACACTTTAATTTGTCAACCCTTGCAATGCAATATTTGTACGTCGATTACCTCCATTGGGTTGTTGGGCAACTCTCTTCCGAGATAAAATATAGAGGTGTATCGTTTATTTCACTTCATTCAGTGCAGAACAGTGTAACGGATGTAGTTTTCTTTGGCTTACAGCACTTATATCACATAATGACAATGAGACAAGACAATACTTGCTCTTGTGATCTCTAGGGTCATGGCTACATCAGCAGTGCTGCTTAAACACCATGCCGTCTGGGCTGTGAGTGTGTGTGTGTGTGTGTGTGTGCGCATGTGTGTTCTGGCCATAAGTGTGGACCCTTAATGAGGCTGTAAATATATGAAATATCATCTGTCCCCATAGCAGCAGGACCCTGCTAGCATGATGGGACCATAATGTAGCTTGCGCCCAGTTGTTTTTTCCATGCATAATACATGAACCTCCGGACCACTAGAGCAACAACCCTTCAATTAAAGGATGGAGGACCAGAACAGTCCATTTATAAATTCATGAAACTAAAGCTATGGCTTTACAACGTGTGCAAGATATCTACACGTGTACAAGTAATCAAGAGGCATTTTTCATTCCACACAAGAAAGTCCATGCTTGTTTTCATGGATCCCAGTCTTTCAAAAATAAATAATTATAGATAAAATAGTAAAATAAAAAGATAGAGGAAGTTTATGATATAAACTTCAGTTGGCTTGAGAAAGCCTATCCTGAAAGTTAAATTTATTTGTAAAAGCTTAAAAAGTTGTTTAAGTTTACAGATAGATAGATGGAAAGAATTAGATCTTGAGCATATATACACTTGTTAGTTATTGCTTTGCGTTGTTTCTAGGCAGTTACTAAGGTGTCGTTATGTTCTTTGATCATAATTTAATCTTTAATCAATTGATGATCAATTTTGCTAGCAAGATTTAATGTTAATTATCTTGTTGATAGCAAGATTTAGTATGAATTCCGAAGTCATTAGCAACATTTAACATAAATAAGCATGTTGCTGGCAAGAATTAGCTGAATTAGCATATTGGTAGCAAGATTTATTGTTAATTAACAAGTTGCTATCAAGATTTAGCATGATCTAGCATGTCACTAGTGAGAATTTGCGTGATCTAGCATGTTGCTAGCAAGATTTAACGTTAATTAACAAGACGCTATTGACATTTAGTGTGAACTAACATGTCGCTAGTGAGATTTGTTAATTCGTAGGTCGCTTGTGAGATTTAACATGAGTTAACATGTCACTGACGAGAATGAATGTTATTTAACAAGTCACTAGTGAGATTTAATGTTTTAAAGAACACAAAAGTCAGTTGACGCAGAGACTGGAGGTTATTGATGATTCAGCTGAACAGTGAGTGGTCTGAAATATCAAAGAATAATAATGAATATTAAATATAAATCTAAAATAAACAACATTTACATTGGTAATAAACATGAGTAAATTATTAATTGATTACAGAAGTGTTGCAATACTTGGTTAGTGCACAAAATGGCATCTAGGGAACATACATGGAGTTTTTTCATCAAGAGGGATCATCGGTGTTGTAACGAAATACCAAAAAATAAATAACAATGCTTTTTGATCCCCAAAGTGTTGGAAAATTTCAATTAGTTTATAAAAATGTTTACGGTTTAATTACATCCTTGGCTTTTAACGGTCAGTTTTCACTAATGTGAATAATACTTTGTTTTATTTCTATTTTAAAGATGCAATTAAGCATTATTAATATAGTCTTGCCACTTTTAAAACAGACTGCAGTTACACTACATGTATATGGAGCCCTTTATACATTTATTTACTATATAAATGTGTGTATAGATAGATAGATATGTATGTGTATATATATATGTATATATGTGTGTGTGTGTGTATAAAGCCTTTCTTCATGTGAAATAAAATAACTTAAATATTAGTATTTCTTAAATCATTCCTGCACAATTACAATGGGGATAGTAATGCTGTTTTTTCTAATCTCAAGCAGTTTTCAGATTGAATCGATCTGCCATGTCAGACTTCAGTTCAACACAGATAAAGGAATCAACGCAATGTAATATTTGTATAAAGCCTTCCTCCATGGGAAACAAAATAACTTAAATATTAGTATTTTTTAAATAATTCCTGCTCATGTAATGCAGCAGAGTAATGCAGTTTTTTTTAATCTCAAGCAGTTTACAGTTTGAATCGATCTGCCATCGTTTTTGCATCCTTTTAAATACCTTATTTCATTTATTGTTTAAGTGTTCACAAAACATCGATCTATCAGCGAATCTGCTCAGGAAGCGCGTTTGAACTCGAGAACAGGGGTCAGACTTTAGTTAAAAGCAGATAAAAGAATTAACACAATGTAACTATATACTCAAGAATTAGTTATAAATAACTTTGACTGTTAGACGCTGCATTTGAAGAGAGTCAGCGCGCGCGCTGCTCAGGGAAGCCTTTTTACATGTGTTTTCCCCATGAACACACGAGCGAGAGTCAGAATTCGGCAATAAAGTACATAAATGAGCGCTATAAATAAACGTAGGTGCTTAGACGGTTATGCGTTGGCGCGAGTCCAGGAGGACGCGCGTTTAAACTTCACTTACCTTCCCCATAGTAATGTACTCCGTTGCCGAGTAAAGACGAATGAGAGTCAGAATTTGGCCATATAAGTGCATAAATCTTCAAGGAAACACGCTGCAGCGGTTACTTGATAATCGGAAACAATTTCCGTTTGATCATAAACTCTCTCACATAAATCTATTTTAGGAGATTATGATCTCTCTCTCCAGCAGTAATGGCGTCTTTGAAAAGCTTTGAGGCTTTGAATTGCAGCGCTCTGATTCGTTCAAACTTCAGTGCTCTCACTGACAGGGGTGTAATTTTGTGATATTATGAATGTAAAATAGAGAGATTTAACTTACTAATTAAAGTAAAAAATCGATTGTAGACCTGCAAGTTTTTTTTCAGGATTTAAAAAAATAAAATGCATGCCCATTGGAATGGACATGTTCACACATACTGTATTGAAATGTATTATATATCAGGTGTAATGTTGTGATGTTACCAACAGATGGAGTGGACGCTCTATCTAAAATTCAGTTTTCACTTCATTAGTGAAAGTCTATGGAGATTTTATGACTTTAATCTTCAGTTTTATCAAAAATCATAAGTCTGATCAGTCTGAAAAGGGATAGCAACTCAAGTCAGAACAGGTCTGAAGTCTGAGCAGAGTTTAGTGGTTGTAGCTTTAAAGCTCTAGGAGGAGATGCATTGAGAATTTTAGGTAAGAATAATAATAATAATAATAATAAGTTTAGATACAATATCACTAAGTTGGCTTTCTCAAGCCAACTTAATAAAAATATATTCATTATATTCAAATATATTCATATCATACATTATATGGTAGAAAGATAAGGTCTGGGTCATGCATGTTATCTAGTCATAAATAAGAGTTTTTTTTATTTATTTATTTTTTTTAAAACAACAACAGTTATTTTTCAACAATATTGCAGAACAAAAAAAAAAAAAAACTGGGTAACACTATACACAATAAAGCTTCATTGGTAACCTACATTAGTTAACATGAACCAATAATGATCTGTGCTTCTACAGCATTTATTAATATTATTTTATGTTAATTTACACCATTTGTTTTGGATTGCGAACTAACATGAACAAACAATGAACAGCTGTATTTTTATTAATTAACATTAACAAAGATTGATAAACACAATTATAACAAATGTATTGCTCACGGTTAGTTCATGTTAGTTAATACATTAGATAAAGTTAACAAATGATCCCTTATTGTAAAGTGTTTCCAGCCACAGCTGCCAAATGAAAAAAGCAGGAAAAGGAAAAAGAAAAAGGAAAACCCCAAGATTTAAGTATTAATTCAGAATTAGCATTCATCTACTGGTGTGTAAAACAAGACACGACTGAGACAACGGTAAAAATGGCCTAAAAAATATCGTCTTGACTATGAGATTAGACAATGCAGAGATGAAAACAATCATTAAATTTACTTATGCATGAATAAGGGCATGTTGACAAAAGATTATCATTATTCGTGCTTGGCTAGCTCCAGGATGAATAAATGCAAATGTACACTAAGAAGATGCTTTTAAGATGGTCCATTCCTATTCTTTGCATTCACCTGGCGAACAAAAAACACCCAGGAGAATATGTATGTTTGGAGGAGACATTAAAAACAACAACAACAACAACAACAACAATGATTGACAAGTGATGTTTCCCTTCATCTCCATGTGGATTTTCAGTCTTAACCATCTCGGCTCTCTCAGCTGAGATGAGGATCACTGGTTCTCATAGCTTTGAGAAGGTGTGTGTGAATACAAATGCAACTGGAGGAGCATGGGACAAATTAGACCCTTTCAGATAAGTACATAACATGGTTGGAAAAGCGCAATTATTGTGCAAACCGGTGCCTTTGACATACATTTGCAAAAGGAACCAATCAACTGAGCAAAAACGTGGACAGATCAACCTTTGAATTCACAGAAAAGTGTGCTTATGTGTGTGTTCAGGGTTACTGGCAGGCCATAGACTGTGTTTTAGTAAGGAAGTCCACTATGCCCTGGAGATAAACTGGCAATCATAACCCGTAGCTGATGAGCTTCCCTGGCTGCCTTTTTTCTCTCAACCATTTCCATTTGACTTATCTACTGTAATTTCCCACTTGAGGCATTGAGGTGGTCGTATAATTCACCTCATAAAGATATTTAGCCAGGTAGACTGACCAGCACTCAACGGTGAGGATGGGGAAAAAGAGCCATTATTCTGACTGAGCGATACCTGTGATTGTTTCTTTACGCTTCTGTTTGTGGGAAGTGTTTCAAGTGCTGACCGCTGAATGAACCCTGTGGAGGTACAATGCGTGTTCAACAATGATTGTAGAATCTCTGTCCATTAACAATTACTATGTTTACATGAATGACAGCAATCTGGTGCTTGGCTTATTTCTAAATACAGTAAATACAGTTTTAACTCTATTGATGGTTTTATAATTAAACATCATGGGGCAAATAAAATAATAATATTAAAACAAAATTCAGCTTCCCATAACTGGAGTAAATTACATATTAAAATAGAAAACAATATTAAAACAATAATAAAGAGTCACAATATTATTACACTGTCAAATAAAAGCAAGCTTTGGTGACCATAAAAAAAAACAAAAACAGACCAAAACATCTTGAATGGTAATAATATAATTTAAATGACCAATATGATGCATAGAATAACTCAAAAATGTTGAACGTTTACAATTTTATCTATACTGCTTAAGTCGATTCATGTTCCAGCCACAAATCGATGCACACAGATAAGGAAACTTGCAACATGAAACCATGTATATTAATAATGCAATTCAGGCCACCACTTCGGGCATTAGCTGTAGCGTAAAACAGATGACACTGCTTGGATTGGGCTAAAGCAATCAGACAACCGCCATAGCTTAGTGATGCAAATGAACACAGCTTCGCTTACAACATCTTTTGTGTAAAGGGCACATACCACCTCTTTCTCAGCTCTGTTATTATTTAGCAGTGCAGAATTTAATTTGCATAGATTTCAACAACCAGATAGGTGGTAATAAATAAATAATTGAATGAATAAAACAGACACACACACAGCAAGAGAGAAACTCAAACTTGTCAAAGCTGAAAGAAGAATAGAAAAAGAGGAAAAAACATCTCTCCGTACAGCCATCAAGGATTCTTTTAACAGGAAGAGCAGATAACAATACAGAAAAAAGGAAAGGCTCACTAGGTGTGGTGAGCAATCACCCTCAGGAAGATGTGTCTGCCCCACACCTCAACTCAATCAACGGGAATAATGCATACAATCACTTCACAATGAGTCTGTCAAGGGCACTTACATAAGAGAATGGGCCGAGGGAAAGCGTACGGCAAGGGCTCTGAATATGGATGCCTTTTTGCTCACTTTTTACACGACTGACCTCTCAAGCATTTCTTCTTTTCAATGCCTCGTTCTAATCAAGCGAGCCGAGAGACTGTTTTATATGCGCCGGCTGCCATGAGGACAGAGGTGCGGGCAGCAGGGACTTATCTTATTCTAACGGACACAAGCCACCGCCCATGGGCTACCGTCAACAGCCATTAATAATGAAAACCAGGGTCTCCCGGTGCTACGCTCAGAGGGCCGACTTCCTCTCCTTTTCTGGCGGGGATGGAGACCAGAAAAGATATACGGTTTCAACATTCTAGCACTGCGCTCGGTTTATCTTGAGGCATTATATCTGCTTTTAACATACATGTTAACAGCACCATTTGACCGAAACTTGAACCACATGTTTTGTTAGTATTCAAAATGATAATGTGAGCCATCCGAGCTCTTTGAAAACATCGTCTGAGATCGATTTAACATTTGAGTATTGGATCGTTTGATGTGTGAATTTAACCTAAATGAAAGCCAAAGCAAACTGAGAGGTTTTGAAGTAAAAAAAAAGAAAGAAAGAAAGAAAGTGAGGTGGTTGAATACGAGGGTGAGATCTTCGGCAGGAGGGCCTCCCATCCTTCGCTTTGATGGGCTACGTTTTTTAAAGCTCTACGAAGGCAGGACAGATCGTTCAATCGGCAGAGCCTCATTCCCACGTTTCCTGCTTTACCGCCACAGCATGCGACAGGTATGGCAGCTGGCGACGGGATTGATCGTGAGGTACATCAAACGTCACCTTCAAACAGCCGGCTTGGGGGAGACTAGCACGGCTTCTGTTCTTACAGCCCCTTTGTAGCAAAAGATGCACTACCAAAGGGACGCGCATACATCAAAGAGACGAGACACCTTATTTAGATGTGCGAGCTGCTTTGGCAGAACTCGCACAGTCTATGATTGCTATTTTCAGACTTTCCCACACAATATTATTCTCTGTGCTGAAGACACTGTGAACAAAGGTAGATTCAATTATAATCATTCTCCTAAAAATTTGCATTTTGTCATTCTTTTTTTTCTTTCTCAAAAAATGGTCATTTTATCAATAAAAGAAAAACTCCTAAAAAGTCAAACAACTGTTCATAGTGACCATTGGCTTTAAAGAATTTTTTTTATCTACCTGCATATTATAAATCTTCTGAAGCTATACAATAACTTGTATAAGGAATTTTATGGAAACTTGTTATTATCCACTATAGCTCAGTTTGATATCAACAGCGACAAATATTGTTTCATGAGTGTGTGGTAACAAAACACCATGAAGTGTATGTGTAATCTATATTATAATGACTTAAACACACATACATACATATTGGATATACAGTAACCCCTCGCCACTTCGCGGTTAAAGTTTCGTGGATTTTTCAAAAATATTCATCGTAAAATAAAAAATTACAAAATACCGCCATATTGGCAGCTGTATTGTGGAAAGCAGCGTTGCTTCATCGTGATGCGAGAGAAACTGTTTCCCAGGATGCCAGACAAAGAGAAAAACTCTCTCAGGGGCTTTGTACACACCCATGGGCACAGACACGTGATTGGTTCCCGGCGCAAGATCGACGAATGAGAGCACGAGTGGAGTGGGAGCCTCTTCGCCTTTCTCAGAAGCAAATGTTGACGATCCAGCGCCGATATCTGACGATGAGGCGCTTCGCGAACTGATTTGAAGGCCTCACCGATTTCCACCTATCGCGGGGGGTTCCGATTCCCATTAACCTCGATAAACAAGGGATCACTGTACTCTACCATTCAGTTTTTGTGTTTCAGATGCATCAGTCTCCATAGAAATCTTACACAGCACAACTGCAACATTGACAATAATAATAAACGCTTCTTGAGCACCAAATCACCATAATAAAATACTTTTTGAAGGATCATGTGACTGAAACCTGTAATGGGTTCTGAAAATTCAGTTTTGTCATAACAGGAGTATAATAAACTAGATAGAGGAAGTTTATGATATAAACTTCAGTTGGCTTGAGAAAGCCTAGCCTGAAAGTTAAATTTATTTGTAAAAGCTTAAAAAGTTTTGAAAGTTTACAGATGGATAGATGGAAAGAATTAGATCTTGAGCATATATACTCTTGTTAGTTATTGCCTTGCGTTGTTTCTAGGCAGTTACTAAGGTGTCGTTATGTTCTTTGATCATAATTTAATCTTTAATCAATTGATGATCAATTTTGCTAGCAAGATTTAATGTTAATTATCTTGTTGCTAGCAAGATTTAGTATGAATTCTGAAGTCATTAGCAACATTTAACATAAATAAGCATGTTGCTGGCAAGAATTTGCTGAATTAGCATATTGTTAGCAAGATTTATCGTTAATTAGCTTAAAAAGTTTTGAGAGTTTAAACTTAAAAAAAAGTTATAATTATGCTTTTTGATCCCCAAAGTGTTGGAAAATTGTAATTAGTTTAAAAAAATGTTTACGGTTTAATTACATCCTTGGCTTTTAACGGTCAGTTTTCACTAATGCGAAAAATACTTTGTTTAATTTCTATTTTAAAGCTGTAATTAAGCATTATTAGTATAGGCTAATCACTTTCAAAAGAGACTGCAGTTACACTGCATGTATATGTAGCCTTTTATATATACTAAATAGATGTGTATGTATATATATATATATATATATATATATATATATATATATATATATATATATATGTATATATATAATATGTATAGAGGTGTGTGTGTGTATATATATATATATATATATATATGATACTGTGAATAAATACTTTGAATACTTTGTTTTATTTCTATTTTAAAGCTGTAATTAAGCATTATTAATATAGGCTAATCACTTTCAAAAGAGACTGCAGTTACACCACAGTTACACTATATGTAGCCTTTTATATATACTAAAAGAATTTTATTTTTGAGGGGGCCCAGCTTAAAATGAGGGGGCCTGAGCATAACGTAATCGGCTGGATTCGAACCTGCGCATGAAAACCGCATTGGATTGTTAGTCCATCGCCTTAACCATTCAGCCAGACTGGTTATAGTGTAACCCGCAGCGCGCTATTGTTGACTGTGGGGGTGCGTTGCGATCGTCTTGTGCAGCTGTAAATGTTTTCAATTTAGTTGTCGCGATTTTAAACAATTGAAAATCTGAAGGGGCCGCACATGTAAATGAGGGGGCCCAGGCCCACCCAGGCCCCCCCGTGGCTACGCCACTGCTGCTAAAGTACAATGAGGAGAGTAATGCAGTTTTTTCTAATCTCAAGCAGTTTTCAGATTGACTCGATCAGTTCAACACGGCAATTATAGCAGATAAAGGAATCAACGCAATGTAATATTTGTATAAAGCCTTCCTCCATGGGAAACAAAATAACTTAAATATTAGTATTTTAAAAATAATTCCTGCTCAAGTAATGCAGCAGAGTAATGCAGTTTTTTTGAATCTCAAGCAGTTTACAGTTTGAATCGATCTGCCATGTTTTTGCATCCTTAAAAATCTTATTTCATTTATTGTTTAAGTGTTCACAAAACATCGATCTATCAGCGAATCTGCTCAGGAAGCGCGTTTGAACTCGAGAACAGGAGTCAGACTTTAGTTAAAAGCAGATAAAAGAATTAACACAATGTGACTATATACTCAAGAATTAGTTATAAATAACTTTGACTGTTAGACGCTGCATTTGAAGAGAGTCAGCGCGCGCGCTGCTCAGGGAAGCCTTTCCAATGTATATTCATGTTTCTGCATTCCCTATGTATACACGAGCGAGAGTCAGAATTCAGCAATAAAGTACATAAATAAACGTAGGCGCTTAGACGGTTATACGTTGGCGCGAGTCCAGGAGAGGACGCGCGTTTAAACTTCACTTACCTTTCCCATAGTAGAAAATCCGTTGCCGAGTAAAGACGAATGAGAGTCAGAATTCGGCCATATAAGTGCATAAATCTTCAAGGAAACACGCTGCAGTGGTTACTTGATAATCGGAAACAATTTCCGTTTGATCATAAACTGTCTCACATAAATCTATTTTAGGAGATTATGATCTCTGTCTCCGGCAGTAATGGCGTCTTTGAAAAGCTTTGAGACTTTGAATTGCAGCGCTCTGATTCGTTCAAACTTCAGTGCTCTCACTGACAGGGGTGTAATTTTGTGATATTATGTATGTAAAATAGAGAGATTTAACTTACTAATTAAAGTAAAAAATCGATTGCAAGTTTTTTTTCAGGATTTAAAAAAATAAAATGCATGCCCATTGGAATGGACATGTTCACACAAACTGTATTGAAATGTATTATATATCAGGTGTAATGTTGTTATGTCACCAATAGATGGAGTGGACGCTCTATCTAAAATTCAGTTTTCACTTCATTAGTGAAAGTCTATGGAGATTTTATGACTTTAATCTTCAGTTTTATCAAAAATCATAAGTCTGATCAGTCTGAAAAGGGATAGCAACTCAAGTCAGAACAGGTCTGAAGTCTGAGCAGAGTTTATTGGTTGTAGCTTTAAAGCTCTAGGAGGAGATGCATTGAGAATTTTAGGTAAGAAGAATAATAATAATAATAAGTTTAGATACAATATCACTAAGTTGGCTTTCTCAAGCCAACTTAATAATAGTTTGCCAACAAACGGTCACTCTGAACTGTTAAAAATAAAGCTTTTGCAGAACTTTTCATTAAAGTTGTTTATACTTTTTTTGTACATTTTGCAATGAAATGAGTGAATACATTCTTTTATCATACATCGTTTTGATTGCTCTTAGATGGGCATGGTAAATAATTAAGCTCAGTGCTTGATTTTATGACCTCCTTGTCTCTTTTTTGATGACAGTTGTAATAAGGGACTGTGGCAACTCTGGGGCCCGGGTCCCCAATGAACTAGAGCACACTGCTGGGAGAATAAGAGTCAAGATTAATTAAGATATCCCAACAACAGATTATACAACGACGGGGTAGATGGGCACTTCCACTGAATCCATAATCAAAACTCTGCCTGCAACCTCAGGCTTGAGAGCAGACAGATAAAAAGCTCAGGAGAAATACAGGATCTTGAAGCATATGACAGTAGTGTAGCAATGGGAAACAACAAATGCACTGAAAAACACAACGGATTTTCAAAGCTAACGCTACTTTGGCACATTAACACAACTTATTACATTTTACACTATCATTACTTTTAAGGGGGCACCTGCTCATTCATCGTTGTGCATTTAAAGCTTAGTTAATTTGGGAGAGAAATGAGGCTCAGATGATGGATTGGAAAGGCAAAATTAGATCTATTATAATTCAGAGGAACCGCCAGACAATAATCAAAGTACTTTCATCCTACTTGGTGCAATTATCTTTGCACTTAAGAATCAACAAAGCAAGTAATGACTTTTGAAGCAAGTTGGGAGGAAGTCAGTCGTCACTGCATGTTATGGGTTAAAAGAGACTGCTAACTTGCTGACTGGATTGTCGGCATATTAGAGGAGCAGACACACACACACACACTGTTTGATAATATTTGACTGCAACTCTGTTCAACCATTTCAGACACCCCAAAAAATATTCTACAGCGGGAAAAACTTTTCACTGTGTTCATGTCTACGTCTTTCTGAGTCAACAAAAGGCTTTTCATACAGTCAATTTTGTTTCTATTAACTCTCAAAGTGGACAGTCAATCCAAACCACCTGCAGGATTTGATTTGTAAAACCTGACTGTGAAGCTAAGAAAACTGTAGCACTACATATAGTTAATAAGAGCTAATCCAAAACAATGACTAAGAAAGGAGAGTGGATGTAGTGTAGCATCACTTAAAAGCAAGTTTTCAGTTACCAATGCCATCGTAGAAATGAGAAATGAGTCCAATAATATTTAAATCACTCAAATGCTTTATCTTTTATATCAACTGCTAAAAATAAATGTTTTGTCTATTAGTTGTATTAATTCATATCTCAGTTCTTTAGGAATACTCATATTTGGGCCATGACATCAGACAGTTGATCTCTTAAAGGAAGATGAGAAGCTTTGGTTTTCCCAAACACAGCCTGGCTTTAATGGCAGATTTCTTCAGCAGAATGGATTAGGGATGACAGCTCATGTAAGGCTTTCCATGTTAAACCATGGAATGGTTGACCTGAATGTAGGGAGAGGTTAAATGTTGCCATGTGTTGTACGAGCACACTGCCAACTACTCAGTGCTCGGTGTCCTCTAAAACAGACTGCATTTCCTTTGCACTTAACATCCTGATTGTGAAGCAGAAACCAATGAATTAGCTAAAGCGGCGTTCATAATGCCAATAATAGTGTTCTTAAAAGGCCTGATCGTAAAAGGTATTGTTAGACCGTTTTACTGCTATTTTTTATGCGGTAAGGAAATCTGAATCCTAGAATTCCACAGATCTATAACAGGCCCTGCATTTCTTTAATAGCTTTCAAAACAAATCACTTACCACAACACAAATCTGGTTGTTTATATAAGCTGTAGCCAGACTGCAATTAGCACCTTCAAAAACCAACAACCCCCCAGAGAATTAAGGGTGTATTAAAAATCAGAGCTGCAAAATGACAGAGAAAATGCAGTCACGTGCACACAAGCAGCATGGCAGTTGTTTACACAAAGATAAGTGTACTGATTCAATGTAGATGGAAAGATGGGTGTATAAAATAGTCTGAAACATGAAATAACGCCATGCATGAGCAGATGTGACAGCTAGTCCCATCTTTCTCACTTAAAATAGACAGCCGGCTCAACACCGATGAGACGTGTTATTATTGATTGCCAGTCAATCATCATAACATGAAAAATACACATCTGACATGTGACATTTATAAATCTACTTCTTCGAGTGGTTGACGCTTGTTAAGAAACTATATATACAGTCAAGGCCAGAATTATTGGCACCCCTGAGAAATATGCTCAAATATGGCTGTAAAAATAAATCTGCATTGTTTATTTTTTTGAGATTTCATTCATTCAAAAAAACAAAACAACAACAAACAAAACAAAAAAAACTTCATTGCAGTAAAAGTGGGGGAAAATCACATTATGTTTTTCCTCCATAACATGGTCACACTATATGGATTCTATCAAATTCCAACAGATAAATAAATAAATAATTCAAAACCTGACAGCCTCTGCTAGAAACCTTATACAGTGAAACCTCGGTCTACGAGTGACTTTGTATACGAGCAAATCGGTGTACGATCATTGTATCGGAGTGTGAGAAAATTTTTCCCTCACCCACACACATTTTTTTGTGAAAAAGTCCTAACGCTCAGCATCTTCGCACGCATTTTTACTGGAAATATCCTAACGACAGCCTCTCACAAAGCTTTTCACCCCTTAACTCGTTCATTCTCTCACCCCTTAACTCGTTCATTTCGGTTGCATCATTCACCACAGTGATACCTTTTTAAGCGATTTACAGCGGTTTTACCTCGTGTTCTTAACATTAATTGTGATCGCTATAGTTCACGTAGTGAAATATATACGTACAGTACAGCATAAAGACAATGACCCTCAAGATGAGTAAGAAAGAACGTACGAAATTCTCCCTCTAAGCAGTAAAACCCTCCTCTCGTCTCCATCACGCCAGCAGCAACGCTACTCAAAGCTAAAGTACGCGTTACAGTAAATTGTCAAGTATTTTTAGAGTTTAATTGTCAATTATAAATTAGTATTTATATGAGATCTTAATGGTCATAATTTTAACTGTAATTAATAGGGTAAAACCCCAAAAATATTTAAAATGGGCATTTATGGTCAGGTGGAACGAATCAAGTGATTTTTATTACATTCTTATGGGGAAAATTGTTTTGGTGTACGAGAATTTGAGTTACGAGCTATTGGAAAGAATTAAACTCTTAAACCGAGGTATTACTGTAATGGGCTGTGGTTGGATTTTCCATCAGGACAATGATCCAGAACAAACTGTAAAAAAATCACGTTTCTGAACGTTTCTGCCATCCCAGTCCCGTGACCTGAACCCTATAGAAAAGTGGGTGGGGTGAAGAGAAGAGAAGCAGCATCAACATGGAGCTGCTGGGAATCTGAAGATATTCTGTATGGAGGAACCGTCTCCAATTAGGCATTATAGGGGAAAACTCTTAAAAGGAGTTAAAAGGAGGTTGTAAAAAGGATTTAATAAAAGGGGCAAATAATTATGGCAAACGTGTTTTGAAGAAAAACTTGATTTTCCCCACACTTTCAATTCTTTGTACTTCAATGAATGGTCAGATTTTTGTATATTTTTGAATGAAAGATCAAAAGGATAATCAATGCAGATTTATTTTTTCTTTGATCATATTTACCAGATGTGCCAATAATTCTGGCCATGACTGCATAATGTAATATTTACACAATATCTAAAGTATTATTACGTTATAAAAGTAATATATTATTACTGTGGTAGAAACGTTTTAAATGTTGTCTATATGACTATTTGGTGTTTTTAATGTGCTTTAAGACAAACCATGCCTTTCTGCATTGATGTTTCTTAAGGATGTTAATTTTTAGAAATAGCGATGGCGAACGGGAACATGATTTGTGTAACATTAGCAAAACATTATTAAGGGTGTAGAGTTAAAATTCAAGCAGTTTTACAGCATGGATCTTTTTTTACCAGGAAAAACCTTTAAATGTGTAATTTTGGTGATCAAAGATGAGTTTTAAGGGATACAATTATTCACTACAGGAGGACTTTAAATAAAAATAAGTATAAATAAATAAAAATCTACATTTATTTACTTAACATATGTAATGTTTGATTATACGTGTATTGATATACAAATATATACAATTTAAAATCTGGAAAAAAAAAACTCTTTAAATTCTTTCCACTAGAAAAAAAAAAAGATTCTGAGGTTTTTCACTGAACAGTTTTGGCATTGCTGTAAAAATAAAAAAGTAAAAATGAAAACCCTGGAACCTTTATATATATTTTACACATCACAGACTAGTTTAAATCAAGCCGGTAGGCAAGAGTTGTCAGTGGGGCGCGCAGGACTGGTGGGTTGTCCTTATAATTTGCTTCATGGATGAATGATAATAGAATTCAGCGTAATCAGCCATGAGGTTCAACTCCTCTACCTAGACCTATCAGGCAGGCTGGTTTCACACAGCTGTGAGTGAATAAAACTAACAGGAGGAAGGACAGATTCCTGTGGGTCTCAAGCAGTTAAAGCAAGCCCCGCTTCTGCCCTGTCCACAGGGGCGGCACCGTACCCACTCACTGGAAAGAGAGTCTCTCTCTCGCTCTCTCTCTCTCTCTCTGCCGTCACACACTTAGCTGCCGCTTGCATGTTTGTTATCAAAGATTACAAAACGAACACACCCACTCATGCCCAACCTGATCAACCCCTAGTTGTCATGGTGACAGAGTTCTGTCACAGTTCCCTTGTTGATTGTAGCTCTCACTTAAGAAATCATTCTTTTTTTATCCTTATTGGTGCATGTACAATTTGTTAAGTAAATGGTAATTACTTTAATATGGACACAGTTGTTAGTGCATTAATTTATGCTTCTTTCAAAATGGATTAGGGTTTTCCTTAATGATAATTCATGGACCAAGATTAGGAGGAACAACAAAGGTGTGGAGGATTTTCAAAGGATTTTCAAACACTCAAAGGAAAATCTATTATGTTTATGACTATTTAGCATCATGGAAATTTGACTAAATATAATCAGTACAGACCAGAGGCTTTTTAGATCTTTATCAGACAATATGATACTGTAACTTCAACTGTAATCATTAGGTGTTAAACTCATAATATAAGCATAATCACGTGACAAAATCTCTCAAATCCATATACTATGTTTAAAAAGATATTAGCACAAACTAAGATGTTTAGTGCAACGTCCAAGCTACTAAGTGAAAGTATACCAGAAACAGTGATGGTCATCCACATCATTAAAAGTGTTCACTTAAGATTATACAATCTATAGTGAATTTGAAATGCATAACTACAACATTTGGTTTCAGTCAGTTTCATGTTTACTGCTGTTTAGCTGATATATTTAATCTGAAAGTTTGTTATGCTGACCTGTTGGTGCCTGGTTATATAAAAATCTCTTATATTAATGTTTTTGTGCCTTGTGTTCCGCAATGTCAAGTTCACTCTACTTAACCACAAACAACATCGTCTCTCTCGTTAACTTATTTCCCATATCTCCTTTGATATCAAAATCAATACTATCCAGAGAGAGAGAGAGAGAGGGGAGGGAAGATCAAGGATACTAACAAAACAGCAACTTCTTTCACAGACTGTCTATACATATTCACATCATAACTCTTCATTGAGGTCCCCCAACACTTCACATATAAGCCAGACAGTTTTCCTTCTAGCCATATCACTGTAGTCCCAGTGATACTCACCAAGAATACCCTACTACACAACATTCATTCTTGTGAATTCAATTCCATATTGTCTCTGGGTGTGTCGCTCAGTTCAGCAGGTCTAAAAACAGAAATAGTACATGTATCAATTGCAATGAGAGTCAGGATGTGTAATTGGGGCATCTGGTTTGTGTTACACATGAAAAATGTCATTCTGCCACACCGTTTTTGTGATTTTAATTAAAAAATTTTTTATAAACTAATGTTTTGAAATTTTTGAATGATTTATTTTTTATTAAATTTTAAAACATTCCTGTGATGGCGAAGCTAAATTTTCAGTGTCAATTTTAAAATTTTCAATATGCTGATTACGTGCTCAAGAAACGTCATATTATTATCAATGTTTTGGGAAGAAAAATCACAGGAAGTAGAACAGCATTTATTTAATAATAGATATCTTTGTAACATTATTGATGTCATTAATATTAAAATGTACCATATTTTCCCATATATCCCGCAGGTTATACCAGATTTTACCAGATCTGGGGGGTGCGGGTTATATAAGGGTGCGGGCTATATCACACGTTTTTATATCACACACAAGGCTATAACACACACAAGGCATGCTCTTCTCATCTCATCCGATGATCAACACCTGAATTTCGCGCACACGCACTATGTACCAAGCCTGAACAGTTACGGATAATTTGCGTCATGCGAGCAACATTCGAAATTCAAAATGTGAACTTGCACAAAAAAGTTAATCAATCTATGGGCGCGGGTTATGCCAACGATTTTTGACACAAAACCCCAAAACCTGCGGGCTATATGAGGGTGCGGATTGTCGGAAAATACGGTATTTACTGTCACTTTTTATGAATTTCATGCATCCTTGATAAATGTATAAAATAAATGTCTGAAACACGAACAGCTTCCATGAGTTACTATAGTGGACAAAATTCACAGCATAAAAAAACAAAAGCTCAGACATGGTTACCCAAAAAGTCCAGATCCAAATGTTTTCTAAGGCCACCTGTTCGTTAGTTGCAGGGTGAACCATGTTGATGTAAACGTTGAGTAATTGCTAGATGCGACTGCCAAAACGCTAATCTGCATAGATGAAGAAAGAACTTTTCCCAGTCCTGTTGAGACGCAGGGGCATTATCATAAATAAACAGACAGAGATGAGGGCCGTCTGTATTTGAGATTAGTACAGAAAGAGGACCCTGCTACAACAAGCTGTTCTGTAAAAAGCCCTCCCAATGGACCACGAGGCTAATGAGGGAACACAAAGATGCAAGTCTGTGCCTTTAAGCCCACCATACCATTTGAGAGAAAGGACGAGGGGATTTTTACGTTTATTATGTTGACTGCAGGCCAGTGGTAATGAGCTGAATATACGGTGCAAACTACTGTCAGCTGCTATTTAAATATTCACAACAACACTGAAATAGGAGCACACAGTATATCTGTGTCAATCAACTGCGTGTGAAAGTTGCATTCATTACTATAATAGTGCATATATACATAATATATATATACACAATAATACAAATGTGGCACAATAAAAAAAATGTACCAGCCCTAGTATATATAATGTTTTGCCACATTTTTATTATTTATACATTGAGAAATCACAGTGTTAAATACATTTTTTAGAAAACGTTACAATTGTACATGTTGACAATACAGCAATGATAACTAAGAGCTAAGAGAGATTAAAATGATCCAGTCACATAATGGCATGCTTGTTTAACCGCACTTGAGTGATGCGCCCCATCAATGTAGCTAGTCTTAAGCGGCTGTAGACTGAAAAATGCATTATTGCGTTGAAAAGAAATAGGTATGGGCAGTGGAATGGGAAATAAAGCTAAGTTATTAGGCAGGAGTTGCTGCAAAAGATCAAAGACAAGTATAACCGACAAAACATGGACAATAAGAAAAATAGTGCAAGGAACACAAAAACTTGTAAAGTACTACTACTGCATGTTTGACAGTTCATGTTTGCAAGATGGTAAAAGGTGGAAAGTTGCTGTTTTTCCAAAGTTTTTTTGATGAAATGGTTAACAAAGAGAAAGTTACTTGAATCATATTGTATTTATGTTTTTAAGTTAGACATAATTATTTTATTTTTTTTGCCATTTTACCCAGCCCTAATATACAGGCGCACACACAAACACACACCCACACCCACACACACACACACACACACACATATATATAAATATATATTCAAGAGCATGGAGGAAATACCAGGAGACGAGGAGAGCTGGACAGGGAGATAGAAGGGCAACAATGCAGCAGCAGGACCAGTATCTACCCGTATGTATGCGAGGAGGAACAGGAGGAGCACTGCCAGAACCCTACAAAAACACCTCGAGCAGGATACTGGTATGCATGTTTCTGACCAAACTGTCAGAAACAAACTATATGAGGATGGCATGACGTTCTCTAGTGGGAACTGTGTTCACAGCTCAACACTGAGCAGCTCAACTGGCATTTGCCAGAGAACACCAGATTTGGCAAGTTCTCCATTGGCAGCCCGTTCTCTTCACAGATGAGAGCAGGTTCACACTAAACACATGTGACAGACGTGAAAGTCTGGAGACGCCGTAGGGAACGTTATGCTTTGTGTAACATCATTCAGCATGACTGGTTTGGTGGTGGGTCAGTAATGTTCTGGGAAGGAATATCCTTGAAAGGCCGCACAGACTTCTACGTGCTAGCACTGTTGTTAGGTACCGGGAGGAAATCTTCAGAGCCATTGTCAGACATTGTGACCCCTGGTTTCCTCTTGGTGTATGATAATACCCATCCTTGTGTGGTTAGAGTGTGTAGGCAGTTTGGCAGATCCATGTGAAGGCCAAACACACTACTGACTTACATTCATTGTTTGGTGTGATTCCAGCCCTCAGTATGTTGATGAGCTGTGTTTACATCGACTATTGTCACATAATTTGTTCTTAAGTTATAGAATGTATATAAATAAATATTGATCTATTAAAAATGAATAAGTAAATTAATATTTCATACACTGAGATCCAATCTATAATTTAAGTGTTACTTTAATATTTTTGAGCAGTGTATATACGTGCATTCCCCAAAGCCCAAAGTGTCTATGATATTCTATGACACACACACACACACACACAGTTGGTCATGCAGCAGCTGTTGGAGTGGCACTGATCAGACTGTCCACAGGGAGACACTGCTTACACAGAAACACCCCCAGCACTGCACATCAAATATTTACCATTACTAAACACTGCTCCTCCAACAGCCCTGAGACTAAAAGTAGCACTGAACACTAACATTAGTGAGCTAATAAATAACTTACTTAACCTGGATTAAGAAACTTTACTACATACTGCATTCTGTGAACAGGGTGAGCTCTGAGAAAATAATCATCCTTCTCAAGTGCAGTGCATCCTGGGGGATATGACTTTGATAACTCTTTGATAGAACATTATTCAATAGACCAGTTTAAATGCAGAAAAGTGATAATTGTTTAATTAACAAATGAAATGAATTGTGAAGTTGCCTTTTAATTTTCATAGGCTTTAATGGGTTTAATGTGGCGGAGTCTGACACCGAGTGAAGCGGATCCTGTTTTAACAGGAAGCTGTAGTATAAATGCCAGGGAGCGTGAAACTGTCACCCTGTTAATAGTTTTATTTTTTGTCTTTTCAACCCCTTGTAGCCTCAACAAACAAGAGTTTAATAACACAAATTACGTCAACATTCCAGTTAGGATGAACGACTCAAATTGTGCAGTGAACATGCCTCATAATACCTTGATAAAATTAGTCGCCTGCAGTTTGGTGGACTGTAGCCGTAATCAGGGGGACACAAGAGAAGATTAAGTAAACTGCCTGAGCAAATCAAGAAAGAATCCACCTAAAGAAATATGATCCCATCTGAGAAAGATCAGCATTCCACACACACAACCTCCATTGTTTCACCAAACGCTTTAATCAAAGAAAATTATCATCAATTTGAAGTAATGGAAGAGAGGGAAAGAGAGACATTGGCAAGGTAAACGTCCAATTTAAGAGTTATTTGCCTAAAATGAATTCAGTAAGAATAAGAATGCTTAGCAAAGAAAAAGCAGGTTTTATGACTTTTCGTCATAAACTATACTCAAATTAAGCCCCAATCATACTGCAAATCATTCCACAATAGGTATAATCATTGTGTATATTTCTATTTATTAAATTTACAGATTGACAGTTATGAGATGAAGGTAACAGACAAGCTTTTTAACAACCATATTGATTGGCTTATGGAAGTCATAAGGTAATGGTTAAAATCAGCAGAAACAACATAACAAAACAAAAGTACAAAGTGAGTAACTTCAGCAACACCAGCAGTACCAAGAGAAACTACGACAAGCAGATATAATTTAACAATTCTTTTCCATCTTTTTTATTGTATATCACCAGAACATAATAATGAATATTTCATGAGTAGACTATATATCACTCAGTTGTATTTAAAGCTTACAGAAACTTCCATATACAGTGGAATCCGGTTATCTCGACGGCCTCGGGGGTTGCAAAAAAGCATCGAGATAGCCGATGATCGAGATAACCAACAGCCAATATGGCGATTTGTTTGATGAAACGATCGGTATGCTATAAAAATGTACATACACTGTATATGTTTGCTAACAACAAAAGGCATATGTGCACCAAGTAACAGCAGAGATTTACCAGTACACAATTAAAAACACCTTCGAAACACAATTTCACTAACAGCGTAAACAGTCATAACATATTCGTGAGGTCATCACACTGTACTAGATTGCATACTTTCTTGCGTTCTGCCTGTCTAATGAGCTTTCTCAACAAATGCGGCTTCGTCCCGTCTTTTAACAACCGTGTTCTTCAATCCACAGCAGCGCCAAGCAGAGCGCACGTCAGAACAGAAGCAGTTGTGTGTGTGTGTGTGTGTGTGTGTGTGTGTGTGTGTGTGTGTGTGTGTGTGTGTGTGTGTGTGTGTGTGTTCATATAAGCCTCATACTCATTGGTCAGTAACTGCTCGCTACCAAACAATGTCAAAATATTTGAGAAAACCAATCAAATCAGAGAAGGTGGGCTTTATGTGCACACAGAAGCGGATGAGGCTTTGGGATGGCGGTGGGACCCACGGTAGCACTCGCTGCTCGTTGAGAAGTGTAAGAACAGTATGTGCTTTCACTTCAGAGAGTGAAGTGAGAGAAGCGTCACTGACAGAGCAACGTGCAACGCAAACTCAGCGCATGCGCAGTGAACTAGGTACGATCATTAGTCACGAGAACCATGTGAAGTGGCGACTTTGTCCCTCTTTTGTGCTCGAGATATCAGGGTTCGGCGACATTAAAGAATCAACATTACCGAAAAGAAAATGCTAAGACAAATAGGGAGTTTGGCGGTTCCACTTCAAAAACGTTGACATAATAGGATTGCGAGAGTCGAGATAAGTGAACTCCACTGTAATTGTATTATTATTAGTATTATTTGTTTACTTGTTTTCTATTCATTCCAATTATATAGCGGCAATTACACAATTACAATTGTATATCATTGGGCTTTCTGTTTGAAAATAATCATAATTTCTGCAATTTAGTTTGAAGCTGCTAGGCTGCAGAAATTGACCATGCATGTTTCCATCTTGGGCCACTAATTACAAATCATTTTTTAAGACTGTTCATAACTTTTTAAAATCAGCTGCATTAAAATGTAGATTGGCCTAATTTGATATCAAAAGGTCAGACTGAATGCCCCTTGACTATCTGCTATTGGGTCATACTATATCTTAACATAATGGCTATGTCTATGCATCTGGCCCCTGCTCATTCTCGCTCTTTCAGAATACAGGGTCTTACTCTGATATCAGCCACAGCAGCTGATGTCTCCATCTCACTCCTCCTCTCATTTTTTAAACGTCCAGTCTTCTGTTTTGCGTTCATTTTCGTAGCGCTGTGGGTTGACGGGTTCTCCTCACTTTGCGTGTCAATTTCAGCCTGTAAAGCTCTGCGCACTGTAAATGATCGTGCTGCGATGCCACGGCCACTTCTGATCAGGCACAGGGATGGCAAGACAGAAATCTGCTCTGGCCTGTGGCACTCTGAGAATGAGATATTGAATTTAACAACGTTGACGCAGGTTTGTGGAGTGCCTTGTTAATATTCTTTTATGTTGTGAATTCAACTGGCTGAACTCATGGGTTTTCAGAGACAGATGTTCTCAAATATCAGTCTTCTGGTTCAGCATGGTGTCATAAGGCTTCGTAAACCTATTTATTTTCTTTGTATAGCACTTTTACATTACATTTAAACCGAGTATTAAACAAATTCAAGTTGTCACTCAGTAAACATGGTTCCTCGCTCATGTAAGAAACAGCTGTGGAAAGCTGATGAGACAGAAGAGGCTCTTTTCACTCAATAAATTAGCAGCCATTTCAATTAAGATCGCTCTAAACGCTGAATTGGAAGAAGATGCGGCTGGTCCAAAGATTAACGCGAGCCATTACTCAACAAAACATGCCATGTGCCTGAAATGTTTAGCAATTAAAGGATGTGCAAATCACTTTGTGGCTGAAAACCTTACAGTAAATATTCTCAAAATAATCTATAGAAAATTATATATTTGATGGTTTTGACTAGAATTAAAGGGATACCGAAATGGGTTCACGCAAAAAATGAAAAGGGTCATAATACGACATTCTAAAACCTTTGCTCTGTGGAAAATGAAAGATGTTTTCAGGCTTCAATATGACACAAACATATTAAAATAACATATTTACCATAAACATAGTGGATACAATATATTTAATATATACACAATATGTTACAATAATATTTCACAATATTGCTGGTTTCACTGAATTTTTTTATTAAATAAATCCAACCTTGGTGAGCTTAAGATACTTATTTCGGACATTTATAACATATATATATATATATATATATATATATATATATATATATATATATATATATATATATATATATATAAACTTTTGAACAGTAGTGTAAAACAGCAGTATCAATATTCTTCAAAGCAGATAGTTTACGCCTATACTAATTCATAAAGACACGTGAAAACCTTTCAGGATCTACTCAAAAACACAAATTAAATTTGATGTGAGACCACAATCATATAGACCACAGATGGCAAATAAACATCAAATCAAAAATCTCCACGAGCACAGAGAAAAGCATTACAAGCAGAGGAGATGAACTGTCATTCCCATCATCATCATCATCATCATCCACTCCCTCCAACCCACGGCAGCATTTATCAGACACTGCGTAAAATAACTCATTACACTTTATGATGTTAGGATTGCACACCCAGCAGTTTCAAACCTCTGCAGTAAGAACCAGATGAACTGAACAGATAAACTGAAAATTCCTGATCTGGATTCGATCAAAAGATTAACGTGATCATAACGGGAAGCATCCAATAAAATCTGAGTGGCTCTTCTTTCATTCTCTTCCATCTAAAGTGCTTTAGATGGAACATTTCATTCATTCAACATTAAATTCCTTTTCTTTCTTTTTTTTACTCCAAGCACTATGTGTTGTGTTATTATACCCTTCTTTCTATATACAATAATTACAAGGTTCCTACACCATTTGACCAAGTTTCCATGACTTTTCCATGACCTTTCCAGTAATATGTGATTACTGGAAAAGGATTAAAGGATTTTTCTTAAATCATTTAAATTCAGAAAGAATCACTAATGAATCATTTAAACCAATTTGGTTTCACTGACTCAACTTTCAAGAGAGAGAGAGAGAGAGAGAGAGAGAGAGAGAGAGAGATTTAATGTGAGAGATGGGAAGGAATGCAAGAGTGAGAGATGAGCATCAGGAAAGTAGAACTGTCTTGCTCCATGAGAGCAGAAATGAGTCGATTAAGACAAGGAAAAAAAGAGATCCCAGGCTTTTCCCATCAACCTGGACAGCGATACCATCAGTGTCACAGGTGAGGAGATCTAGAATTTAGAACATTTTCTCATCGCCATTAATGCACCAGCGACTCAGTCAACTTGTCAACTACAATCACCACAAGACTATCATTCAATTTGCTTCATCATTGACTGTCATTCCACTTTAATTATGTGGCTAATCAAAACAAACTGCGGAAAGCCTTCCGCGTACGCATGTCCAACAAGAGCCACGTGATGAATGAGACAGCTCATCAGCTGGACTCGGACGATAGTCGATGTCTTGTATTCATCATCATTACCCGGCACTCAAGCACACATTTACTGCCTTTCCTGTACTTTATCCTCCCATCAAGAAAAACCTCTGTTCTCTATTTTCTTCCCCTCTCAATTTTCTCCGCTTTTTTCTTCCTCAATTTGATTTTTAGGGTAAATTGAGAGTCGGATATCCCTTTTGTCTTTCAAGATTCAGTTTTAAAGCATAAAATAAGCATTTATTATCTTATTTTGGGATTTCATGTCATGTTTTTGTTTTGGGGAGGGAATAACAAAGAAAGGTCTTTTTTTATTTTATCATACTTACTCAAAAAACATTATTGCTATACTTTGCCCGTCTCTGAATTAAAACAACTTTTCCATTTTAATATATTTTATGTAATGCAATTTATTCCTGTGATGTCAAAGCTGAATGTCTTCAGTGTCACATGATCCTTCAGAAATCATGCCTGCTTTTGTGCTCAGAAATAATTTCTTATCAATATGGTTGATATTAGTTGTGGAAACTGTTATATTTTACCAGAATTCTTGGATGAATAGAAAGTTCTGACTGTTACTTTTGATCAATTTAATTCGGTCTTGCTGAATAAAAGTATTAATGTCTTTGAAAAATATATAAATAAACTTTTGAAAAATAATGTAATCACATAAATGCAGCGCTATTTCCTATTGTTCCACTCCTTTATTCCTCACATTAGACGGACACCACTTGCTGCTATCATTTCTCCACCGTCTCTAGTCATAAAACCTAAAAATTGTCACTCACTTCATAGTGGATGTTAAACGAAAGGGCAAAGAAGATACAAATAAACATCATTTGAATGGTAGATGTAGCTAGCTAGATGATCTACAACAGTGCAAGGGAGCAAAGATGTTATATAAAAATGGCATAATTTTCATGCTTCAGGAGAAATCATAATGATGTGTTTGGGATGGGAAGCCATCACTAGTAACAAAGAGAATATTCATGCACTTTGCGGCTCAAGAGGCTGAGCCAGCAACAACCCTGTGTTGAAATGACGGTCTGTCCAGTCTCGGAAGACAGTCGACCCCATCTCAACTCCACATCCCTACAGGGATGAAGAATCACCCATCAATCCGTGTTCATGGTGACAGGACTCGGGAGTGGGCAAAATCCAAATAAATGGAGGTTGCGCCACAGCTCCCCAAGAGGCCCATTCAAAGCTGTCAGTCGCATGAGTGGATCTCTGCCAATTATATTTAAAATGTATAAAAGATATATCATAACTATAACAAAATATATTTATTTAAAAAAAAACAGGTCAACTGTGCACACAACAATTATTTCATGTTCTAAAAAGTGAGCAGTACAAAGAAGACTGAATACTTATTGCATTATGTAGAGTAGAGAATTAGGAGAGAGCGCACGATTGTATTACCTACATCTGATATAGCATTTATTCTTCAGGTCAACACAATAATAAGATAATAATGTCCTATGAAAAAAAATATAACTTTATCTTAGTACCCTTGAAGAATAATGCTGTACCCGTTAATTGAAACGACCAATCAGAAAGAATCAGTTCATGAAAAACAATCTGTCACGAATCAACTGTTTGAAATGTAAAATAATTAAATCAATTAGTGTTAATTCAAAATTGGACTAACACGAATTAATAATTTTGGTGTATTTGAGAATCACGGTAATAAAAAAGATTTTAAAAAAAGATAAAGACAATATGTCCTCTATTTATTTTTTTGGTTAATGTGCCATGAAGTTTTAACTGGTAAGTTTTTCCCGAAAGGCCTAAAATGGGTAACAGGCACAGCCAGACTTCAATGAACAACAGATAAGATCTAATCAGAAAAAGCCGTCACAAGTCGCAGCCTGAGGCCTGTCTCCATTACAGCTGCAGAGCATACATGCATCAGATAAGCAAAGAAAACACCATCATCAATGGCAGCTTTATCTTTCCACTGACCAATATTAATCGCATGAAATAACATATGGTGGTTTGGCACATGTGGAAGATCTTGGCAACGGAGGCTAACTTGAGCCATTTTCCCAGGTTAAACAAACACAGATGGTGGCAGGGGGCGGAATGATGCTCACAAGCGAAAGGTCTGGGGTTTTAAACGACATTCATGAGCGAAGAAGAGCCTGGCGAAGTGATCGGTCTCCCAAGACTCACTGGGTGAACATCACTCTGACAACAGCCTCTTGTTTGAAGAGTAGCCTAATTTGGAAATAGGAGCCAGATGCTTCTCCCTCATTCCTTACTGCTGCACAAATATGTAGGCTTGATTGGATAATTTGGTGAGTGTGTTTAAGACACAGAGAGAGAGAGAGGTGGTGGTTATTCAACTACAGAAGAAACTCTGCTCTCATCTCAGTGCGTGTGGTCTGCAAAAAGTGTCTCAACACTTAAACTGTGCAATTTAGTGAAGGTTAAAGTTAAATACACTTTAGTTTGAGACCTTAGTTCGTTTCACGCAGAATTGTACAAAGAAGGTATTGTAGAGCTGAATAACACACACAAAACCTATGTATCTTTACCTGCCAAAGAATCACTGTTTGCTCTGAGGGTCAAAACTAGATCAATATCCTCCCTAAGCATAATGATGAGGGGTGCAGTGTAATGCTTGGACAACGAAATATTGTAGGTTTGAATTATCTGATAGCAAGCTTCAAAAACTTAAATGACTATACCGTATGTCAATTATATAATAATGTTAAAAAATACTTTGGAATTGATTCAAAGTAAGATTAAAGACTGTCATACTGTTACACAATTACTTCAATAAAAAAAATAAAAAATTTGTAATTTCTATTCATCAAAGAAACCTGTTTTCAACATTGATAATTATAAGAAATGTTTATATAATGATTTATAAGATGAATTCTGAATGATCATGTGACACTGAAAACACAGAAGTTTTGCAAGGTTTAAATTACATATTAAAATATGTTAAAATAGAAAACAGCTATTTAAAACTTTAATACTTCACACATTTCAAGCATAAGATTTCGAAACCAATCAAACAAAATATTTCGAACCCACCCTTTTGAAGGGTATTGTAGTATAACAACAGCAAAAGAGTAAAACGATTTCTTAGAAATGATCATTTATTTAATCTAGATTTATTTTACACCTATGAATAACATCACCATATAAATTTAGAACAAACCCTAACTTGAATGCTTTGAGGAATATCAATACTGTGCTGCCTTGGAAAAAGCCGCTCAACATATTATATCAGAAGGCGAGTTTTTGTCTCTAAGACTCATAGCATACAGTTGGAGGTTATGGGTCTACCAGCCTCACATGGACATCAGCGAGCGGGAGGAATCTGCCAGCACATCCCCCTCGGCACTCACTGGAATTATTTACACTCAAGCCGAGCTTCTAAAGAGCTTCTCCAGCAGCCATCAGATTCAGCTCTGACCTTTAGATCTGCCTCGCTGTCTGATTCATATTACACACGTACTAATAGAGTACTTGAGCACTACTCAGCTAATGCTATGCTTCTGATCTGAGCAGACTGATGGGGGGTTAAGCATGAAATAAGTGGTCTGAAATAAACTTTGAAATGGTCTTACAATTGCAAGTTTATTTGACAGTTTTTTCCCCCCACAGATACCTGCCGCGTTTGTGCTGTTTTACAACACAAACGTGATCCTAAGAAGAACAAATGCACTGGCTTTTCTTCAGAGTCCCGGAGATGCATCCGACATAGACATCAGTGAGTTAGGCCGGGGCTCAAAGCAGCCGTGCATACAGGAAATGAAATGATGAATAGCTCAGAAAACAATGAATAGATCAGACCTGTCACTCAGACGGAGTGTTTAGCAGCATTGGAAATCTCTATTCCCTGTGTCTATCTATCTTTTCCATTCTTTCTTGACTTCACACACAGGATCAGATATTCTAAACACATAACGAAGGAACATTAGGAGTAGTAAATAGTGTGATATATTAAAAGTCTCATATTTGTGAACAAAGTTACTTGAGAAGAAAATGTTTGGATGAGAAAAGAATTATTAATAATAAATAATATAAACAATTATTAGTAGTATTATTTAGGATTAAATCTTACAAAATTGAAATGAATTGACCTGAAATATAAAAAATTGTCTGACAACACATCCTACACATTTTTGCTTCTCAAATAAATATACTTTGTTGTTAATTTGGGGATATCGTCAATTAAAAACAAGAAATTAGGACATTTTCTGTATGTTTGGTTTGAATATAACGCATAATGTGTTAAAGGCAAGATGTGTTAAATTAGAATTAATAACCTAAATTAAATATATTTTTGTCCCTAAGACGATCAATCCGTGTCTCTCATATGCAAAGTAATGAGGTCATGTGATGCAGCATTCCACTGTTTAAAGCAGTTAGACCATTAAATAGCATTATTGTGTTACATTGTGTTCTCTGTATAACAGTAGACTGCTATATATATGCAAAATCTAATGCTGTAATTCACAAAACAAATCAGACCCAGTCAATAACAGAGGGCAAAAGCAGCAGTGACTTTAAATTGAACCGGTGTCACAATATGTTTGCACAGCCTAGGTTTTCTTCATTAATTAAAATACCATATGTTAAATGACTCCAGCTTCCGCTCAGATTAATTTGAGGAGAGTTCAGATTGGGCCGAAGATTAATGAGTGTCCACTCAAACCCTTCCTCGCGTCCTTGAATCAGCTGGTAGCTTTTTCCGAGTGAGCCTTGTTTAAACGCTAATAAAATGGCTGTGCCTACTGAAAAACAGCTTACTCTGTGAACACACAGCCTTAAAAGTCAGAAGATAACGACATAAAAAAAGCTACTTTTATGCCTCAAAATCAAACGTTGTTTTATATTCTGGAGAAAGTGTTACAATCAGTAAAAATTATTATTATTTTTTTTTATGTTTTCCTACCGCAAAAGAGTTTGTGCAAATATTAGGTATGCATTTGTTTGTAGAAGGCCTCAATGCATAAAATTTATATTTTGTGTGAAATAAAAACTGCTGGCCCTGTGCATTGGTTGAGGAGAAATAAACTTTAAATTCTGCCTAATTTTACAACAAGGGAAGGGCTCTGTCATACCTTATAGTTAAACTAATAATTATAATAATAATAATAATAATAATAGTTCTAATAACAATTATAGTTCAAGGGCCAGTCACACAGCCGATCATGCATGAATCAATCACAAATCACACACAGATTGGGTTTGTGCGTGCTTGTGCGTGCAACCACGCCCACCTTCACGAACGTTCCACGTACAAGCACTTTCAGAATCCACATTGTCAGTGGAATGAAGGTGATGCGTGCGCAGTTCATGCGTGATATGAAGGTGGTGCGTCAGTGGACGTGCGCGGTTTCAAACCAGTTCCGACGCATAAGCACTGACGGTCAACGCCTATACTCGACGCATAAACTACGCACGCCGACTCATGAATAACGCACATTTTGCGTTTAAAAAAAAATTATTTAACCATTCAAAACTCAAAATCACGCACAAACCGCCTTCGACACACATCCACTTACAATCACTGACGGAACACGTTCGTTCCACCGACGAATTACGCATACAACGCACGCTCCGCGCAGAAACGAAAAATCTGTGCGTAATTCGTGTGTGATTCATGCGTTTTCGCTGTGTGACTGGCCCTTCAGTTAATGTGTTTGGGTTCTGTTATCTTTCAAAGGAACAGTTCACAAATACAGTAAAAAAACTAAATAAAGATATTAAACTACAAATGATGTAAAATACAAAAGCACACAAAACATAACTTAAAAAAAAAAAAAAAGATTCCAGTAAATGACTCAACATTGTAAGGTCAGAACAGTGAATCAACAACAACGGCGCAATCTTACTCCTCTCTAGATGGCTTTAATCCGTTCACTAGAGTTATGACAGGAATCTCTGAGATGTGAAATCTGAGGAACGTATGACCTCAGCTTTAATGTCAAAATCTTGCTGTTATTTTAACACCTGAGATGTTAAAAGACATAGAAGATAGTCGCACCTCTGTAAGTGTCCTGCAAAAATGCCTTGATTCAGACACAAAGGCAGAAGCACACCATTAAGACACCCTTATTGAATTTACCACACATCATCAGTCTTTTTTAGAGTACAAGCAGGAAATTTAAAGTAATTCAAGGAAAGTACAGCCTAATCAAAGATCAAATTTCCAAAGTGAAAGTTTCAAACTTTAAATGGCTCCTTCACCTTGTGGTTTTTCATTTCTCAGACGTGGCTCACACCTTCTAAACCTGTTTACCTGAGCTAATGTTGTTTGCCTAATATGAGAACGAGTCTCCACATAATAATGTATAATAGTCCAGAGAACTCCGCTGAGTGATAAGTTACTAAGGCAACGGTCGATATCAGCCTGTTAACAGATAATACCAGGCTAAATATGTTTTGAGTTTACAGAAATAAGAATTATTTGTCATTCGTGAGAAAACTCTGTTTACTTCCTCATTTCATTATTCAAAACAAGCTACTTCTTGACAAAGACTATGTCAGAGTCTACCTCTTCTTCTTCTCTGGATCATTGTACGGGCTGGAAAATTACCTGAGGGAAAGAAAATAAAAGGTAAAATCTTCCACCAAGTTAAAAACTTTGAATCTATTTTGCTCCATGCCCTGAATCCGCTAACTCTATCTCAGTGGAGCAGAGAGCTAGTCACCACTTCCCATTGGAGTGGGTTAGCAGAGAGAGAGAGAGAGAGAAAAACTTCTCCCTCCGCTGGTTCTTGGCGAGGACGGTAATTTGAGGCTGGCGGCCCTCTCCCATGTTGCGACTTGGATGGAGATTTTCTGCGCATCTAGCAGAACGGCTTTGACAGGGCGCTTCATTATGTGGGGCTCTGCAGCGAGGGGTCCGCCTCAGACGCCCGCCGCTGCCTGAGCGAGCTCTGGTGCCAGGCTCTCCGGAGGAGCGGAGCGCAGCGCTAGAGCGGCACCCTGGTTTGTGGAGAGTTTGTGTGTGTGCGGGTGACCTCCTTAGAATTCACCTCAGCTATGTCATGCATAAGTAACTTGAAGAATAATTTGTCTACAAAACAGAGAAAGAAAACTGGCACTTTGAGGGACATAAAAACAAGTTTTGGACAGGCCAAGCTTCTCTGCCATGCCAGCAATGCCATAATTATACACAGGGCAGCTGCAACAACCAGAAAATATTGAGCAGAATAAAGAAATTAAAAAATTAAAAAGGAAAGTTTTATCAGTTTCTCAAATGTACCCATGCATACGGTCTGTGGGGGCAAGAAAATGTTGTACATTATGTTGTATATTATTATTAATATTATTGTTATTATCCATAGGGAAGATATTGTAAAATAAATGTAAATGAAAAGCAATATTTCATAATAAGTATATTACATTACACTAAAGAAGGGAATTTATAATATATTAAAATGTTAATTTCTTTACTTACAAGAGAAACCTTTGAGCTTTTATTTTGGCGGCAAACTACAATTGAGCTTTTATTTTGGTAGAAAACTGCAGTTTTTGTGAACAGGTTTACAAATGAGTCTCATTACAAATCTACTGAAATACTGTCTGCATCCAAAAAACTGATAAATGCTGCCTTTGAAAATTGCATTCCAAGGTAGGAAGGTACTTCACTTCCTGTCTCCTGAGTTACCTTCATCTGTTCAATTTTTGAAGGTAGCATAGATATATTCTTTGCTACCTTTGATATCCCACAATCCTCTGCTTTCCATTGTGTGACAGTTGAACTAAAAATAAAGATGGTGTCCGAATTTTGAAGTTGATTCACTGTATTTGCCATGACCCAAAAAATATTGAATCGCGAGTTGATTACATGAGCAAATTGTGCGTTACGATTTGAAACAAGCAGCACAACAAACTATATGCAGTAATACCTCGGATTACGAGTTTAATTCGTTCCAAGAGCGAGCTCGTAACCCAAAATTATTGTCCACCAAAAAAAATTCTCCCATAAGAATGCACTAAAAATCACTCGATTCGTTCCACACGACCACAAATGGCCATTTTAAATATTTTTTGGGGTTTTACTCTATTACAGTGAAAATTATAACCATTAAGATTTCATATAAATACTAATTAATAATTGACAATTAAACTATAAAAATACTTGACAATTTACTGTTACGCACTTTAGCTTTGAGTAGCGTCGCTACTGGCATGATGGAGACGAGAGGAGGGGGAGGGGGAGCGGGGTGGGGGGTTAGGAGTGACTGCTTAGGAGGAGAATTTCCTACCTTCTTTCTGTGTATGTGCTGTACTGTACGTATATATTTCACAACGTGAACAATAGCGATCACAATTAATGTTAACAACACGAGGTAAAACCGCTGTAAATCACTTATACAAGTATCACTGTGGTGAATGATGCAACCAAACCGAACGAATGAGTTAAGGGGTGATTAAAGGGGTTGGAACCGCGTGATTGTTTTATGAGAGGCTGTGTTTTGGATATTTCCATAAAAAATGCGCGCGACGATGCTGAGCGTTAGATATTTTCCACACAAAAAATGCGCGTGGGCGAGGGAATATTTTTCTTGCACACCGATACAATGATCGTACACCGATTTGACTTTCCATGCTCGTACACTAATTTGCTCGTATACAAAGTCACTCGTAAACTGAGGTATTACTGTATTTATTTTATAAAAATCCCAGCTTTCGATCTTAGTTCATCTGACAGATACTTTACCAAAGCAATCCAGATCAATGTTAGTCATCTGTTATGTTATTATGAGGGGTTTAAACACCCTTAAGCCAACACACACACACACAAACATTTCTTCTTTGCATTTCTCCTCTTCTCTAGCTTGCTTCCAACCATAGTTCTCAAATAAACCTGGCATTATGAATATTGCTAGCTACTTGAAAAATTGATTGTGTTCTTCTCTTGTGAGTTGCTTAGGGTAAGAGCATCTACTAAATGCATAAATGTTATAATATTCTGTCTCCAATGATCAAAAGAGAGAACTGATTGTACTTACACATGGATCATGATGTCTTCAAAATTGCTGAATGTGGTGCATAAGCACCGCTAATGGGGCTTCCATAATCACAATGCATCTTGGGAGTAGTTACACTGGCCTTTTTAGTGGCCAAGTGCTGTTGGATCACTGAAAGCCCATTTATATAGATATAAAGAGGGCCATATTTAGTTCCCCTTAGTACTAAAGCTAACCTACTAAGTGGCAACATCAGATCATCTCTATGGCCTCTTTAACTATAGCTCTGATAATTTAGGGCACAATGTTCTTATGGTTATCATTGAGCTACTAAGAAAAAAAAAGTTCTCTGGTCATGTCAACCTACAAACTGTCTTTAAGATCAGATATTGCGAGGGGAGAAATTTGGCTCTTCACCAGAAATCAAGCAAAATCATCTAACCCCCCCCCAATATTTAGTTATTTATTTGAGTTTAATTAAAGGACTAGCACTCAATTACAGAACCATATTATATTCTATTAATCTATTCTAGCTTCAGATGGGTTAACGTCCACCAATTACTAAAGCAGCACACTTATCCTCTGAGAAGACTAAAAGCAATGCAGATCATCTCTCTATTAATCCAGGGTTCTGCTGGTGGTCACGGCAGGTGGGAGACAGTTTCCAACCGGCAGTGCAGGAAATGAGGTCGCTGACAGGTGGTGAGGGTGGAGGAACAGAGTTAGCAGCCTGGCTTCCTGTTATCACAGTGAGGACGGGCTGTTTGAATGAGTGTTAATTAGAGCTCGTCTTTCCAGCCTCGTTCCTCCTGCCCTTGGCCAAAGCCTTAACCCCATGGTGTCAAATACAGCGTTTATACGGGAGTTTCATGAGCACACTGCTCATGATCAACCAGAAGAGACCTCAAGCTGTTGACGGTCCTGTGAATATGATTTAAGCCAAGCATGTTTGAGCAATATTAATTGAAAAGTGAGTGTTAATATAGCATTTCAGATGAACAAACGGAAGACAATTTTGAGAGTTTGGGTTATTTAGGTTTTTATAAAGTGTTTTTTTTTCTTCTTCAAAGTGGTAAAAAAATTCCCCAAATATACCTTTAGATGATAACTTTATTGCATTTGCTACAATTACAATACATATCTCTAAAGTCTATTTGAACTTCAATATATCAACAAAATGACAATTTCAGCTTTGGAAATGTGTCAATTAGTGTATACTTATTTAGATGACTCTAAATTTACATGTTTAAATACAACATTTCAGAAAACTTCCAAAGCAAATAATGTTTGAAATTGTTAATGTAATCAATAAACTAGGGATGTAGGATAGTATCTGTTAGTTTTATTTAATTCACCTGAGATTTCATGCCTTAAATTACTGAGAAAAGATACCGAATTTTCATATCAGTGTAATTAGTACTGAGTAATATTAATTAGCTACATGTACTTATTATAGGGTTATGGTTTTCTTTAGGATTAGTTGCATGTAACTATGCATCATTTATAGTTATTACTGTAACTACATGTGATGTGTAACAAGGACACTGTAAAATAAAATGTCACTCACTAATTATTAGCTTATCTATATCAGCCAGACATTTAACATTAGTACATCTGTACTCTGAACTTTTGAGTAATAAATAAATAAATAAAGAGAAGTGTATCTCTCTAATTAATTTTTTTTTTAAACAGCTGATGATTGAACACGGATGTAGATGTGCTGTCATCTATCTGAAACAGACATCTTCATGATATAGTCTATCAATCTGAAATCAACCATCAAGAGGAGTCCGAACGGCAATCAAACGTGTGGTTGTGTCTAAGCTTGCGTAGCTAGGCAACAGAGGGATACAGTGAAAACGGGAACACGGCTTTCAGCTGTTGCTAGGAAACCACTGGAGAGTTTTAGAGCTTGTAAACGGAGAGCTGGCTGGATCAGACTCTAATAGTCTGGGTTTGATGGAGCTGCACATACAGGGAGATGAGGGATCGTGAAGAGGCAGTGTGCTTCATCCCCCCAACACGCCATGTGTCAAATCCAACCAGGCTGGAGGTTGTCTGGTGTGTAAGCACATATAACAGCCTGGAGAGAGAGAGAGGGAGAAGAGGAATAAGGATATCCTATATAGCGCATCATTTGCATAAGAAGCGGCATCTAAATAATTGAGCGTGAGGGACAGAACTGGGTGATTTGATGCCTGGCAGCTAAAACTATTAGTGTGAAGCAGGAGTGCGGTGGTAAAGGAGGAGAGATGAGGAACTCTGGAGATCCAGCAGAACTCAGTGTCTTGGAGAAGAAAGGTGCTAGAGGTATAGCTGAGAGAGAGTGAGACAGACTGCAAGAGAGAAAGAGAAAATATAAGAGACATTATCTGAAGTGAAAGACAGACACAAACTCGGAGGGCCAATGCCCAAAGCAAAAGCAGAATCGCTGAGGGAGAACATCTTGTATCATTTTTCCCAATTCATAGCTGCGAACATCCGCATTCTTACAGCTTTGAGTGAGTTAGACAGTTCCACAATAGTACCAGAAGAGCAAGGAGACACTGAAAGAGTCTGTGCAACAAAAACAGCCTCGCAGTAGTTAGAAAGGCCATTCAGAAGGGCAAACGGCTCAGATCCGGTATTGAGCGCAATTCACAGAGGACGCTTAGAATCTTTGCCGTTCATTAACAAGTCATCTGCTATGGAGAGATAATTCGGTACTAATAGAATCAAGTGCGCAGACGCGAGACAGTCAAAGGATCATGTCAAGGACGCACAGAGAAAAGCTGTACAGAAGACACAATTGACTGGAGATGTTCATATGCCGCATTCACTGCTCACAATGCCACAGGCAGCAATAACTTGTAGTTTTTCTTCACCCGAAAACACTACACTGAAATGAATCAACTGGATTCAAGTGGAGCTTAGACCTTAAAAAAAAGAGGGTTTATCGATTCAGCTTGCTTGAGAGTGGAAACAGCCAGCAAAGGAAACAGAAGGAAGATTGAATGTATCATCTGCCATTGGTGACCTTGGAAGTTAACGATACCTACGAATTTTCTTGTCTTTTATGCTACAAAGTTAAATCACCAAAGCAATCATAAAGATCGCCACAACCGAAAGGATGTAGTGTTGCTGCATTCAGAGAGAGGTCTAGTGAATGGAGAAGAGAGAAGAGAGAAGAGAGAGGACATATGAAGGAAGTGAAACCACAAGTATCGTAAGGCCCTTAAGTGGTTGTATTTACCACTGTCAAGAAAACCGCAACTCAAGGTTACACTCCAGCTACGCAACACACAGTATTCCTCAGAAATCCTCAGATATCTTTCCTCTCTTTATAAAAAAGGTGACGAATTTCAGTATGAGTGAGAATTTGTCATTTCATGTTTTGTAAATATATTCACATGCATCTCTTTCACGTCACATACTATATTACACATCGTTGTAAAATACATATAACAAAACGTGTTGAGTGAGTGAGTATATTAATAATAATAATGTACAAAAATAGATTATACATGTATAGATTTTTATTACACACACACACACACACACACAATGACTCATTTTGAATGAGACCAACTAGCTAATACAATGCTATTCTTAGTTGTTGAGAACAAGCCCACAAGCAAGAATGGGCCAACATTTCACAAAAGTGTCATTGCAACCTCACAACATCAACACCCAGAATGTGTGAAGCTCAAGAACTCCACTCACACAATGCCACCAATATGTCCTTAATGCTTCATCTTTAAAGGGGTTGGTAATAGTGGTAGTGTGGTGTGGTGTGGTGTGGTGTGGTGTGTGTGTGTGTGTGTGTGTGTGTGTGTGTGTGTGGAGCGGGGTGTTTCATCAGCTTCGCAGACAGCCTTCAGCATGCAAGGGTTATTGTGCAAATAGAAACAGTGCCGCAATTAAAGGAGAAAAAGAACATGGACGATTTAGAGTTGTGACACTTCTCTGAGTAAACTTTGGGGCGTCTTCAAAAAGCAAAAAGCTTCCCTTAAAAACCTGCTTGCCTCTGAGCATACACGTGTAGCTCGGCGTCAATCACGGCAACAGAATTAATTAGATCACTTCTGTTGAGAAAGCATAGTCAAATATTAATCATAATCACACTCAAGTCAAAGTGCAAAGAGGTCTTTCTGCCTCATTGTCTCCATGAGTCTTAAAGTGCGGTGATATGAATATACATAACAATGGCCCTGCTTTGAATCATAACAAGTCTGTTAGCGGCATGCCCTAGGAAGCCTTTCTAAGAGCTCAGAGCGGGGCTTATTTGCATATATTCATATTTAATTTTTCATAGGGGAGACAGGAGCTTGATGTGGCCTAATACAGCTTCTGACACTTTTGTAGCCCTGTAATTACGCTCCTTTCCCCCTTCCACCCCAACCTCCTCCTCATCCAGATTCTCCCCAATTAATCGCTTACGCAAATAGATCCTCCAGTGGGCAGAGGGTCACCCAGAACGCTCAGCATACACAACAACTGTCTCATTTCAAAGTTTCATTATAGATATTAGAACTTTCAAAAAAAATACACTTCCACTTTATGACATTAAATATGAATTAATGATTAAGAGAGAGGCTGACTGCTCATCGCTAAGGTGTTCTGAGTGTTTAAGTTGGTTCCAATGTGGTTGCGATTGTGTTGAACGTGTTTACCAAGGTATTCTGAGTGTTACTAAAGCACTGAAAGTAGTTGACAAAGAGATCTGCAACATGTCAACATATGTGAAACTTGAACCAAATTCAGGACAGTAAAAAAAAAATTTAATAAATCAAAATCTGCAAATTTTATAAAAAAGCTGTGGCTGCTAGGCGGTTGCGTATTGCACATTGTTGGTTGTAAAACTTACAGTACTTTTCATTACCAAAAGTACGTAAACACGGAGGGAAAACATGCAGACCAATTTTCAAAAAAAAAATTATTGAAATTTAAGGTATACAGTAATACCTCGGTTTATGAGTTTAATTCGTTCCAAGAGCAAGCTCGTAACTCAAAATTCTCAGAAACCAAAAAAAAAATGTCCCATAAGAATGTAATAAAAATCACTCGATGCATTCCACACGATCATAAATGCTAATTTTAAATATACATATTTTTTTGTTTTACCCTATTAAGTTAAAATTATAACCATTAACATCTCATATAAAAAAACCTACTAAAAATACAAGTATTATAAAATATAATATAAAAATACTTGACATGCTATAACGCATTGTAATTTACCGTAACGCACACTTTACCTTCGAGTAGCTTCACTGCTGATGTGAAGGAGACGAGAGGAGGAGGGGGTTACTGTTTAGAGGGAGAATCTCCCTCCATGAGAACTTATGGGAAAATGTCTGGAGTTCTCTCTCTTGACTGATATTCACTATCACTAACGAAATCACTTAAATTTACGTTTTCTGGACACTTGTTTGTCTTTTTCTACATCCTTACGTTAAACTTTTACAAAGAACCTTTCTATTGACGTTTGCTTTTATCTTTTCTTTAAAATTTTATGAAAATGCGATACAGCATTGTCTATAAATAGGTTCGCTGCGCGCCCTACCAAAGCCTTATCTGGGTGACGTTAGGACTTTTCCACAAAAAATGGGCGTCGACGAAGAAAATTTTTTCTCGCACTCCGATACAATGCTCGTACTCCGATTTGCTCGTATACAAACTCACTCGTAAACCGAGGTATTACTGTAGTTTTATCCTCTGCCAGGTGAAAGTCAAATGAAAGTATCTGTCATGTCTGTAGTACATACTGCACAGAACGATTCGCAGTACACAACAAAGTTGAATTTAAGGATTTGTTCAAAGTGTGTAGTAATAGTGATATTAGTCTTAGCAAATACCACTAATAATAGTTAAACACGGTGGATTAGTCCTTAATCAGCAGGCTAACAAAACCTCTCTTATCAAAAGGAATTGCCGGGTGTTTGTGTTTCTTTTCTCGAAGGAGAATGTTGTTGGGAGAGATTTTGAATTTGATGAGAAAGAGAGAGAGAGAGAATACAATACCATCTGTTCAAAATCAATACACAGGGCTTGCATTGATGCTGAAACTATGGGTCCATGTCTCACACTTGAGGCAGAGAGGTTAAGTGACAGCTGAGAGCAGACGTGTGTATCCGGTGTGTGGCAACATTAATCCTTCAATTCACCCTCTGAGTATGTACACACAAACCCGTGCAGGGCCACTTCTCACTTGACGGGCTCTGAGTCACAGCTAGTGCCGTCAGCTCAAACTGCTGTTATTCTCACCTGAGCGTCACAACTGTGAGCTGTTGAAGTTGGCTGAAAAATTAAGAAATTATGTTGAAAAACAAGACATACAGAAAGTTAAAATATCATGTGCTACACTCCAAAAGTGATCATTTTGGCGCATATTTTTACCCTGAATATTTTATACTGCATTTTTGCTACATGCAAACACTACATAAACCTTAACTATTACAACTTTTGCGGTCATTCATGATTACTGGTTGAGAATGTTTATAAATAATTTTATAGATACTGCACTCACCAAAGGCACTTTCTAGCTAATAAAATATTTGTGTATACCTGTTAAATATAACTCACCACATAAATGTGATGCATTTGGCAGACTCTTTTATCCAAGGTAACTTACAATGGAATTGAACGCAAGACCTTGATGTTGATCAACTGTTTGAGTTACAAGAAAGCTAGCTTTCCATTACAAGATTTTAGATTTCCATGACTTTTCCAGGTCTATAAATCCCAAATGCTATGGCAGATTCATGTAATACAGTGATTTCTCTCCCCATCTCCAGGTTTTCCCCTGACCGTGGGAACCCTACAACCCCTTTTTATGTTTCTCTACCTGTTCTGGCTTCCACTTAACCAAAAAGGCTGATGCCCTGAACAGATGCCAGCTAATGTGTTTGTCTGAGACAGGGGCTTCATTCGCCACAGCAGATGGAGAGAGAGCAGTAGAGTTATCTTCTCTAGCCCCTAAAGGCAGCAAACCTCTCTAATGGGGAAAATAAGGTTGTTTAATTGAAGTTTATTTTGCAGTGTGACTGGTTTTATTGAGTACCATTTTTCTTGTTAATGAGCCTGTAATGTGAATGCTGATATAGTAAAGAGTGGCCTTACAGAGTTCAAGTTTCTGTTTTTAAAAGAAACCTTTGTGTATTTCATGTACGGTAATGGACAATTTTGCGTTCCATTTAGGGATGTGACAATTATGATAACCAGTGCTGCGCACAGACTCATGGGAAACTAATGCCCCACATTTCAGAAGCAAGCCGTGGGCACGGCGCTGCCAAGGCATTACTAGAGACTAATGCTTCCCGCTACCAGTCTGGACATGCAGTAAAGTGAATGTCAAACCCGATTTTAATACACATTCCTCAGCTGATGCACACCACCTATTATAAACTAACAACTGTTCCTTTCCTTTTCCCCGGCACTCAACCATCCATGGTTATAGGCATAGGCAGAGTGTGACAGCTGTGAGCACAACTTTGCTTAAAACTGTCGGACAGATTCTGCATGCAAATCTGTAAAGAAAAATTTTTAGGTAACCATATTTAGGCAAATGTTTCCTTCAGTTTTGTTGGCTGAAGCTTACACTATTCGTGATATGTTACATTAGGTGGCATCGCAGGGGTGTGGAATTTCAAGGTGGAACGCAGCTGGTCCCTCATTTCACCTTTCGAAACCTTTTAAAAAGACGTTCTCCAGAGAGCCTCAACCTGATAATGATTCCATTATGGGATTACAGTGCTATCAACTCTGAAAATGTGGCTTCCATCACAAAGACACTGTATCTGGTTTCATCTCCGACATCCAATAATCAGACTCTGACACAGGCCTTGAACTGTCAGTATCCATCAGATCTAAAGCTGCGGAATTATAGTTATCAAACTGTCTTAATAAAAACTGCTAGACACACACAGAACAATGAAAATATTATGCCAAAGTCTCATTACACAGAAAGAGATCATCCAGTCTAGAGTACAAAACTGCTATTTCTTTCATTTGATCACTAAAAGTGTTTTCCTTGTCTTTCACTTAATACATCAAACACAGAAGTAACATGTCAAATATGTATTCGAAATATTGACAAATTTGACTTTTTTCTTCAGTGAATGCACTAAGACTATGGTTTCAAATAGATTTATGGCTTCATCTGCTGAATTGTAATCCCATTTGAACAAAATATATTGGCTGTGAAAAAAGAACTATATTTAGACCTATAATAAAAAGGGTTGGATATTGTTTGGGGTTTTTTTTGTGATACCAGTGCCAAATCGACACTTTTCGATAAAAATCGGGCATAAACAGTGCCTGAACCGATCCTTAAAAGAATTATGGGGGAAATTATGGTGTCAAGGATTAGCTGGTGTGCGATGCAGAGAAGGAGACGAGGAGAACCGGTTTCCAAATGGAACTTCATTTATAAAAAAAAACAAAAAAAAACTTTACAAATAAACAAGAGAACCATGGAGACGGCATCCACACACGACATGACATTCACAGGACCACAACAAACCAACATCAACAATCGACAAAGAAAAGGGAACACAATACATACAAACAGGGAAAATGGAACACACCTGATGAGACTAACAAGATAAGTGATTAGACAAGGACAGGTGCAGGAAGGACATGGAAGATACATAGAAGGGACCTGGATGTGAACAATCTGACGAGACTGTGACAGATGGAGGATGACGTAAAAGAAAAGCTTTTTTTATTGAAGGAAATAAAATAAAAAATGAATAATACTTATAAAAAGTTTAAAATACACTTAATTATATAAATATAAGTAACTATAAAATACAACAAATTCACAATAAAACCTAAGCCACCCAACCACAATAATTTAAGAAACTAAATTACATTGAACAACAGTTACAGTACTAACAACAGCAAAGTAGTCAGTATTCTTGGTATGCTGCAAAACTTCATAAATTATTTTGCAGAAATATGACCATATTTGCCTACTCCGGCAAAATAGGGCACCCCTCTTGACTAATTGCATGTCCCGCACAGGAGAAAACGCTCTCAGATGGTGCGGTGTTGTTGTTCTGTCAATTTTCTCAAATGTTAGTTTAGCCACAATTCAGAGAATAGTCTCTGTCAGAATTTTCCCCAAACACATGCAAGTGTCCGGTGAAGTAGAAGAAGAATAGAGTAAACTAAACAATTACTTACACAATTTCTATCTGAATAAAACATGTCACCAAATTATATTTGAAAGGATTGTTTCACAGTGTCTTTCACATGTCTTTCACAGACATCAGTTTGTATTTAAAAAAATAAAAATGTAAAGAAATATATATATATATATATATTATAATATTATTATTATTATTATTATTATTATTATTATTATTATTATTATTATATATTTGACATATTGGGCCAAAAAAGAATATATATCTTTCCTAATTTACAATAACATATTATGATAGTAATATTAAATTTAAAGTAACCATGAATATTAACTTTGTGCCAAACACAAATGTCTCAACTCATTTGAGATAATTTAGGGAAAGTAGGTTGTTGCGGTGAATACTTAAATATATATTTAAATATTAAATAACTACAATCTATATACAAATGATTATATTATAGTAATTATAGCATAATATATTAATCCTGCCAAATATAAATCATAATTATTTATGACTGTACTGACAGACAGTCATGCTGTAAATTTAAATTTAAATAAATATATAATATAAATTAATAAAAATAGGCAGTTTCAAAGCTTTTCACAATTTTTTGCCTTTTTTTTACCTGTGAGAAGGTGTAATAGCTGATGTGAGTAGAGAGAGGAACAAGGTCACCCTCATTAAACAACACCAGCAGCTCTCATGACAGGCATGCGCTCTGCACAGCTGCTGATTGCTTTTGCATTTTATCAGACACAAAGTAAACAGGCGCCTATTTTCCCTCTTAAAAGCTCCTTGCTACTCCATTATGCGATTATGTTTTATTTTTTTCTCCCTGTTATCTGGTCCTTCATAATGAAGCACTAGACACACATTTTTGACCACGGCAATACATCTTGCGCTAGATCTTTTCTGTATCTCCTATGAGCTCCACTATGAAAAAATGCTCAAGCACATGGACAAAGTTTTAAGGCTGTTATGGTAATGAGGTGGAATCCCAAAAGAATCAAATGTACTTTATTGGTATTGAACAGACAAAGTCAGCTCTTGGAACCAGGGCAGTACAAAATGGGAGAATTAGATTGTTTTATTAGATAATTCTTGTTGATACTTAGTAGTATAAGCTGGGATACTGTTAATGTTGCTTGTAATAAGTACAAAAAAGATTGAGATTAAAATCAAAGACAAAATAATACCAATAATAATAATTCTCATTTAGAGGTGATCTTGTCCTCAGTAGAAATCTTTTTTCAGCCCAGGAATAGCAGCAGTACTTACAGATGTGAGAAATAGTTTCTATCTCTCATTAATCTCTAACCTTGCTATTCACTTTCACACAATTCACAAAATATATGAAGCAAAAAAAAAAAAAAATCCTTATTAAGGGATATAACAATAGGCCAAAGAAAAGCCCCCTGAGCCCTGCAAGTTCTGGAGCATGGAGCACGGCAGAACATGTATAACAATTATCGGAGAAGACCACAATTATACTTTCCAATTGAAGCACAAAATAGGCTAAAACAAAATTTATCAAAATGGTTATACCGTGAAATCTGAACTGAATTCTTTGTGCAGAGATAATGAAAATGATGAAGGTGAGGGGATAGTATTGAGAACATGAAATAACATTGAAAAATGATGTCCGGCTGATTAGTTTCCCTCTTAAATCTACTTACACCGATGTAGTAATGTATAAAGAAATGTATACCCGAAATGTGGACTGAAGAGTCTGAAAAAAATATGATGCAAATGGAAGGGGGAAAAAGTTGGATTTTTCCATGGTTCTTTCTGGATGAAATCCACAGAACCAAAATGTCTGTTAAGTCACCCTAAATGTCAAAAGTCATTCATGTGTGATTCTAAAAATGAATGAATTTCGTTCCCCCTTGTAACACAAAGAATTCTAACAATGAATGAATTTCAGATGTTCACTTTTCCATACAATGAAAGGGAATGGTGACCACTAGCTTCCTATGATGAAATCGTCATTTAAATTAATATGCAATTAGAATCTTTAATGGCTTTCTTTTTTTCTTGAAACATAAAAGGAGAAGTTTAGCAGAACTTCAGATGTTCTTTTTTCCTACAAGTGACCAATGGCTTCAAAGCCCTAAAAAATGATCATACAGTATATAATCACATATATCATAGCATATCGAAGAGGAAGTTTTATTTATATAGTGCATTTCCACAAGCACAGGTTGTTTAAAGATAGTGGAGCAACATTTACATTAATATGATATCAAATATCATATCGAAGAAGAATAAGAAGTTTTATTTATATTGTGCCTTTCCACAAGCCCAGGTCACTTAAACGTAATTGAGCATCTATAAAATTTCATATCATATCATATATTTACGGTACCTGTTGGAACTTGACAGCCCTTGGTCACTATTCAGTTTCATTGCAGGCAAAGCTGAATATTCTGCTATTTTATTATCTGTTCCATGGGAGAAAAAAAAACATTTAGGTTTACAAAAACATAAATGGCATTTTTTTTATTTTTATAGTGAACTAACCCTACTAAAAGCATTAACACATTTAAACAAACACCTTCAAAGATCCAGTGATGTAGAACTGGGCCTATTACTGAAGCTAGCTCTCTCTCTCTAGTGCCCATGGTATACATCCAGAAGAATGCACGAGTCCCTTACAAACAACACGTTCAGAGGCTGCTTTGTCAACCAACCTTGCCGACCTCAGAGCCCCTAATGGCTACTGTTCTTCAGGGGCTGTGGGACTTAGCAATGGGCCTTTATCATCCTTCAAGTCTTGCCCACACCTGTTTAATCCAGATCTGCTCTCCCAGGAGCATCATAACAACCCTGTCTACCTCCTCCAACGGATGCAGCTGACCAACTAAGCTCTGTGTTTTTCCAATGTTTACCCTTCTCTGGACTTGAACCGCATCGGCAAGTAGGGAACGGTGGAAAGAGTGGCAAGAGTAAGCATCTTTGGGGAGATGGAGAGAGCAAGAGAGATGATTTATCTCTCCGGCTGTAGATGTGAACAGAGGAGGGAGCCAAAAAGGTTTCACCAGGGCCCATAAAACGCCTTGAGGGGTAATTTATGAGTCCGGTTGTGGCTGTGTTAACGCAGCGGGCTTAGTGGAGAGGATTCATCTCTATATATGGGACAGTCCTCGCCATGGTAACTCACCCCTTTCCCCATTCTCCATTCTCCTTTCCTCAAATCTGTCATAAGCATAGGAGCACTCGACTCCATCGCCTGGCAGACAGATAAACAAAACTCAACAACAACAAAAACACTCCAAATAGTCCATAAATTAAATCTGGTGAATAACTACAGTTAAACACACACAAAAAAGGAAATGAAAAGAGGAATTAAATACAAGTTGCTATGGCTGTACAGATCCATCTACCATTGATACATTTGATATTACTGTTGTATTATTACCATTTCATCGTTTATTTAAAATTACGATTTTTTTGTGATACTTTGGTAATAATTTTGTCTGAAATACCACATTTTCACTAAAAGTGATACAAATTACTGTTACTTACAAAAAGCAGTTTAAGCTCATTGAAATGTTAAATATTTTTGTGTTAAATGTTTTTATCCACAGAAATGAAAACATTTTACTTTTAGAGGTATCAAAAAACACCATAATATTAACACCCATAATGATTTCTACATTATATGTAACTACAAAATATTTTGACAGTAGTTTCATATACTTTTACTGTGACTAAAAACTCAATGGCACTATTATTTTAGTCCTTAAGGTAATTTGCAGGTTGTGCTCTTTCATGAATTACTGATTATATGTTGAATTCAAGTGGAGAGTTTGCCAAAGAAGCCACCCTGTGACTGTAAATTCTCTGTAGCCCACATTATTGCCTGGCGTAACGGTTCCATAAGGAAAGTAATTTGGATATATCCATTTCCTTTATGTCAAACTCATTAGCGAAGGTATAATTAATATCAGTTTGAACAGATTAACGTTTCTATACTCCACCAACAAGCCTGAATATTTCATCAACCTTAAAATGTCTCAGCAATTGTGAACAGCCCCAGTTTCTTACACTTTACACAATATTTTAAATGCTAAAAGCAAATAAGGTACCTAAATTAAGCACAAAGAAAAGGCCAAAAAAGTAACTTTGATGATGTAGCCAGTACCCAATAGCCCTGCTCACTTTCAAGCTAGCTAAAATGAGAAAATAGCCCATAAAAATCCAATATAACGCAACATATTAACATAAGCAATCCATCCTGTTTGGCAAAAGCAACATTAAGTGCAGAATAATGGCAATAATTCATCAAAGACGTATAATTCTGGTTTGAGAAAGAAAAGACACAGTTCTCATTAACATTACAAAACGGTGGAATTGGAGGTTGCCCATTTTCAAACATGGTAAACATCTTTTTACTGCCAGTAAAACACATATGAACGAAGCTGCCAATTTTATAGGCTCCATCAAGGCTACAACCACAACTTTAGTAGCATTAATACAAGGAAATGAGCCGATAGGTGAAATCAGACTAACAAGACAGCAAATTAAACAAGCCAAAACAGAAAGAGAGAGAGATTTTTTTTTTTAATTGAATAAGATCTTACTGTGAGAGAAACACTGTCATGTGTTGACATTTAAGAGAAAAATGGCTATTGCTGGTGTGACTGTTTGGAGATTGTACTAGTTGTGGCTGACATCCAGACAATTCTTGGCTATGTTTGAGAGAAGCGTCTACTTAGCCATAAAAGACTGTTTGCATTCCATGTGAGGTTACCGCCTTGCTATGGTGCGTGTACTTTCAGTAAAAAAACAGACCAGTCAGAAAGATGGCATGAGTGTTTTGTAGACCCTGGAGAGCAACACATGAACAGCAAATATGATGAGATGGATTTACAATGCAATTTTAATTTTATACACAACAGCCTGACAGAGATACAGCGATAGACAAGGGCCAGTCACACAGCGAAAACGCATGAATCACGCACGAATTACGCACATATTTTCGTTTCTGCGCGGACTGTGCGTCGTATGCGTAATTCGTCGGTGGAACGAACGTGGACCGTCAGTGATTGTAAGTGGATGTGCGTCGAAGGTGGTTTGTCCGTGATTTTGAGTTTTGAACGGTTCAAAATTTTTCCGACGCGTGGGCGTTATTCATGAGTCGGCGTGCGTAGTTTATGCATCGAGTATGCGTGACTATGCGCGGGACACGCGTCGGCCGTCAGTGCTTCTGCGTCGGAACTGGGTCGAAACTGCGCACGTGCACTGACGCCCCACCTTCATATCACGCATGAACCGCGCACGCATCACGTTCATTCCACTGACATCCACTGACAATAACTTACGTTCGCGAAGCGTGCGTGTTTGGACGTGAACCGTCAGTGATTCATGCGTCGGGCATACGTCGAATGTTCGTGGAATACTGCACCGCATTTGCACGTATGCGTCGACGTGCGCGATATGTCAGTGATTGTAAATGATACGTGCGTGGTTCATGCGTGATTTGTCAGTGATTTCTACCACCGACACCCCGAAAATTTGGTACATTTCTCACGCACAAGCACGCACAAACCCAATCTGTGCGTGATTTGTGAGTGATTCGTGCGTGATCGGCTGTGTGACTGGCCCTATAGAGCCTACAGACATACAGACAGAGGGGAAGATAGATAGACTGTAAAGATCCAGCAAAAAGCGCAACTAAACAATACATGCCTCATTCTCAAAACGAATGAAGAGAGACAGATGGACAAACAAGCAATATGTAAATGAGTGAACAATATAAAAATCAGTTATATTTTGGTGCAGACATTCATCATTGTCACCCGACACCAAACTACCCAGCACGTCCCAACATGTCCCATTTCTCTCCCATCATCTTTGTCCTGTTGGTTGATAGGCCACACTTCCTCCGAGTTCATTTATAGCACATTCTGTCACTTTTGAGCTATTTACTTATGGAAATGTCCTCTGGATTAAGCCGCTCTCCGACTCGTTCCCTAGCTGACAAGTACTCTTCGAAAATAGGCCCAGGTCTGCCTCATCTGCTTTGAATGGGATGCTAACTTGACTAGCGGGGATGGCAATTTGAATATCAGGATAGGACTGTTGAACTGGTTTGAAGGTGACCTCCTTTCATACTCACATGGCACTCAACTTATTCTGTTAAAAGTGAATTTCTCTGCTTCAATATCAAGCGAGCTGCCTTTCATAGAAATGCTCTCGATGTGAAGACTGTTCTAAAAGGTAGGAGAATTATTTATGTACCGGTAGCAATCTAAAATCCCTTACTTTAGCCAAATTCTAGGGCAGCATCCTTTGCTTCACTGGGAAGACAATCTCAGAATAATGAGCTCAGTCAGAGTATAAAAAATAATCAAAAATGAAAGACAAGATAAATGATGACTGATTAGTTTTAATAAAAATCATTCTGAATGGTGAAAACTCAGGTTTGCCTTCACAGGAATAAAACAACTATTTTGCAGTCTGAACTTTTGAACGGTAGTAATAGCAGTGCTTTTGAAAAGTAGTGAGTGTGCTCTCAGTTTACTTTTAGAGTTAAACATTGTTTGAATTGAAATTTGCAGAGAATAGTCTAAATGGATACACATAAGGTCAGGCTCCTGTTTGGAAGCATCGTTGTGTACAGTAGCAGGAACCTACGACTCCCTCCTCTCTAATGTAATCTATCGGAAACATGGGGAAGCACTTATTTAACCGCTGTGTGTTTGGGATGGGAACGGGTATAATGCCTTCTCCAAACACAGAAAAAGAGGAAATGGAACGGCGGCAATTTAGAAAGCAGGTTTTACCCCAGCCAGGCTGAGACCATCAGTCGCCGTGTGTTTACAAAGACGGTTCTCTAAAAGCTAAAAGCCGCGTCTCATATAATACTCTTCATGCATTCATGTACAAGCGCAGAATCCCAAACAGAGAATGTTAAGGTAAACCAACACCTGACTTCACATGAGGTCAAAATAAAAATTTTAACAATTCTAAGGCCTTTTATTTGTGCATAATAAGTAACCAATCAAGTGAGAAACATTACTGAAAGGGCAAAGATGATAATTAATTTTTAGATAAAATCTTTTAGAGGGGTTATCTGCTAGTCATTCTTTAAATAAATAAATAAATAATAAAATCTGACTGGTGGAATTGCACATGATCTGAAAGCTAAAACCATAAATTCAGTTATTTTATGTGGAAGGTTCTCATACTTGGACCTGAAAACCTGTTTCCGTGTTGCATTACTCAAATAATGATGAATGAAAGCAGAAAATTATTTTGATCATTTGCAAATTGAGGCCAGAATCTGGTCATTTTATCTTCCCTCTCTCTCACTTACTGACATGATTAGCTAAACACGCTTTCATCCTTTCCAAAAGTAATAAACTGGAGAAAGACCAAGACGAGAAAACAGTGGAAAAAGAGAAGGAAAGAGCGAAATAGTGAAAAACAGAGCAACGGGCCCACGGGTTTTCGGCTTGGCACCGAAATGTCTTTAGTAGTATGATTGACATAGCAGGCAGCCGTTTCCTCGGGGGCCGGGAGGCCCTCCTCTGTTTGTAATGAAACGTTGAAATGTTTAGCAGCAGTCTCTGTTTATATGGGCAATGCAACTGGATCAGCAAATCCTCTTGTCAATCAAAGCTCAATGGCTAGAAATGAGACCTTTTTTTTAAACAAAATATTAATTACACACATGGTATAGAGTGCAAAAGTCTGAGACCACTAGTTAAACGGCTTCATTTTTATTGAATTATTTATCATTCCTTGCATATCAGTTTAACCAATGAAGTAAGAATAAAATAATTGAATAAAAATGATTTTTTGTTTTGTTTTATTTTTCATCGACTATGATCTTAGCATAACAAATTAAAGTTTAAAAAGTTTAGAAAAATGACTTCTGCACTGTATTTCTCAGCACTCATTACACTCACTACCGCTAAAAAAGGAAACATTTTATCATTGTGCGCAAATGAACTGTTGTGGTGCAGAGCAGACAGCCTAATGGAGTGTTTACTCTGTCAATACATGCAGTTTGGAGAGTCATATTGCAGTTTATGCCATTTGTTTGCCTTTGTGCATTGCGTCAGATCATCTCCCTGACGTGAGGCTCTTAGGAAAGTCATCATCAATATTCCCTGAGTATCATAAGCATGACTGTAATTACAGAACAAGAGGTAGTGAGGAGAGACGAGGGGGGGTTGGTTTATGAAATGGCGCACCATGCGTCTGACACAACAGAGACGAAGAATGAGCAGGACTGCTGAGCAGAGTTCACCGAGCTCCGTGCTGGATTTACCAACAGCAGAAGGAGGCTGTCACATCAGGTTACAGCTGAATGTCTCTCCTCCACACAGGTCCCAGAGAGGCTGCGGAGCAGACCGACCGAGCCCACGCGCAAAACCTTACCGATGGAGGAGCGAAGGGGCCTGAGCCCTGGGGCCAACTACCCACCATCCTGCCATCAAAGACAAGCTGTCAGCTTCAAAAACCATCAATGCAGGAGATGTAGGCTAAATAGATCAGAGGTAGGAATAGTAGGAAGACTGCAGCTGTCTTTGAGGACACAAATAAACTCAGATGGTATAATGAGCTACTAACATTAAACGGTAAAGGAAACTAGAAAAGGTAACCAAAAGTCAAAACCAAGTTATGCTGAATGTAAAACACATGCTCTATCAAACTTCCTCTACTTATACTACGCTTTCTTTACTTAATTAAGAAAGTAATATAGCATTCACATGATGTGGGTTTTACACTCTCCAATGGGGTTCTATATATAACCCTAGGCGGTTTTGACTAAATGCTGACAAAATGTAAAAAAAAATTTGGGCAAACTAATCCAAAGAGAACTGAAATTCATTAAATCTGTAGAGTACTGAGTTTTTCCTGTATTTTAACACTTAATTTGTTAACACCAACTCAAAAGGCTGACGCTCAACATTCGGAGTGTGGAGAGATCAATAGCTTACATTATATTGTTTTGTCTTTTACAACAGATGACAATTCATACTCAGAAAGTATAATGGAAGTGACATTCATTATAAGATGATTAGTTTTTTGAGTTGTCATGAATCCTTGATTAAATATGGGTTAAATGAAATGCCGAAAGTGGAACATTCCACAGACGAAAATCACTGAAGCACATTATTAAATAGTTTTCAAAGGCTGCACGATATATTATAACAAAACATGCAAACAAAATATGTAAACAAATTATTACTGTCTTGTTGTTATTATATATTGCATATTATTATATATGTATTTCAAATAATTGTGGTAAATAAACCACAAAAAATATTATCAATTTACACAATTTGTCAGTGACATCCCTAGATTAGTTAAATAATTAAAATACACCTTCATTTTGTAATTATGTTATTATTTCAGTTGAACAAAATTTTTCCAGTCATATTTTGTCATTGAACAGTTCTAAAATATTGTGTTTCTTACAAATATAGTCTTGTCCTTGTGAAACAAGTATTGTGTACTGTCTCATTTTGTAAGTTAAGTGTATTGTCATACACACCTACCTAGAATTAAAGATTATTTATAATTCATAAAGAACTTTTATATACATTATATAAAACATTTTTTGGTTTTAAGAACAAAACAAAATACCCACTATGCCTTCAAAAATTAATAGTAAAACTTTATGCGTGTAGGCCAGAAAAATCCAAATAATCAAAATGTATATTTTAGTGTCTAAAACACAAAGCTCTTAAAAGCCTTATTTGTACAGACACACTACTCTAGTGTCATATTTGATAAGGTAGAAGATAAACCCATGCGTGTAATGGTCTGTAACACTGGTATGATATTAAAATGTATTATTGTTATTATTAGTATTATTACTTAAACCAATGCAATTATATTTAAAAATGCATTTTAGTACTTAGTCTTTTTATACACAACCAGATGAATTTTAATATACATGCACACTTGTATATACTCCTTTTATTAATTTTAATCTTTCAGACATGATTTATTTCAAGGTCAAGCCTGTAAATATAGTCTCTGCAGAGGCAATATGAAATCCACTTATTGTGTTTCTGCGTGCTAACTACAGGACTGGGATCAGGATTGAAGCGCTTACGCCGCTGGAGATATTTCAGTCTAAACACGTTTGAAGTGATGCAACTGCAAGACATAACATGAAGAAAGTGGCAAGGTTGTTTGTTTGCATCCAAAAGCTTTAGCAAGCAAGTGATGGGGAGCTCTTGGTTACTTTTATCTGAGTTCGGGGAGGGCAGCATGAGCATAGCTTAGGGTTATCATGAAATCTATTACATTAAATCTGTCAAGAGCCTAAAGGAACCTCAAGAAAAACACAGCCACACCCAGTCACCACTAACTACAGGCATGGGCCACCGAATGAGGAGTCTGGCAGACAAATTGCAGATCTCGACAACTTTATGGATATGAATGCATGTTAGATATATGGAACTCGCTATGCTATTAGATTACATTTAAATACAAAATGCAATAGCACACACACACACACACGTGCACACATACACGCATACATACATACATACATACATACATACATACAGCGAGAGAGAGAGAGAGAGAGAGAGAGATGGGGGGGGGGGGGGGGGGTGGATGGATGGATGGATGGATTGAATTTAGGCTTTTATTCACAAATAAACATTGATCAGAAACAGAACCTCAACCAAACCTGCTTGAGGCACAAGAACAAACCTTTATGAAGCGTCAGAGTGGTAGTTACATCAACGGAGGGACAGAAAGCTCTCAGATTTCATTCAAATTTTTGTGTTCCAAAGTCTTACAAGTTTGATTCTCAGTAAAACTTTATAAATACGTTTTAACAGCTAATATTATTCTTTGTACCATCTCAAAATTAGATTGGACTGGATTAGACTCCTCCACAGGTCGCATTCGACCTGCAGGCCATGTTTTTGATACCCCTTGTATAGAGAAACGAGGGAAGAAAAAGAGGGAAGACAAGCTATATTTTTGGTTATCACATTAGTTTGTTTCACAGCCCAAGGAAAAGCCCTCATGGCAGAGACAATGGAAGAACACACTGTTCTGGGTCATGTGAAATTGTGCTCTCAGCTTTATAGCCTTTGACTGCATCTCCAACTAGCTTCTGAACATCACTTCAGAGAATGTCTTTTGGATAACCGACACTAAAGCCACTCCAGGCCATGTTATGGCCCTGGATTAGAGAAGGGGATTGAAGAGGATTGCTCCATTTGTTCTTAAATTCAGGTCTATGCGCTCAGGATGTTCTGAGATGAAAACACCTTGTGATAAACACAGAGATTAACAATAGTTTTTCATTATATTGAAGTAGATGTTTTTAGGTCAGAACAGAAATATAGGTCTAAACAAAAGATGAATTTTATTAAACTAATAAAAACGTCTATGATAATTAAAATGACCTTAATCTCCATTATGACTACACGCTGTCATAAATATTAAAGCAAAAAGCACCTAATCAATTCATAATGAAAATCAAGCATGTCTCTCATTTCTGTTTGTTATTAAAATAGATGACAAAAGGTGCTTTGGATCTACCATTGTAATCCATGTTGCTGCGAGCTGAGAGCTGAGTTTCAAAAACAACCGCAACTAATGCATACAGTGAATGGCTTTGGCGAAAATGATAAAAAGGCAAACTCAAATGAAATAAATTAAACAAATAAATAAATAAGTCCCAATCAGTAGAAAGCTTATGAGCAGAGGAGAATGAATAAAGGCATGGGGCTCACAGTAAGCGGGTGCTTTCACAAGGACAAATTTACATTTATAAAGGGATTCTCAACAGGAGCGCACACGCATTGAGGTGCTTGCAAGCTATTTGCTACCCTCTGATTAATAAAATGAAGAATAAGTCTATTTTCCGGCTTCTTTAACAAGCTCCACATCTAAAGCGGAATTAAAGAGAAATGAAACATTACAAATGCATAATGCAAAACTATAATCAGACTGAATGTGAGTCATAGTATCAGGAACTGTAACTTCGTAGGTCAGAGGAGGAAAAATAGACTATATTCATGGATTGAACCACCCTCTTAATGCTATTAAGCAGAAATGTGAAAATTGTTTAAGCTAAACACAACAATTGAAAAAAGGTGTGAGAATTTTGTTCCTAGAAAGTAATACTGAGCAAAGCTAGAATGATACGAGCATTTAAAGAGATAGTTACATTTTTCTATTAATGATATCACGCACAAGGAAAAATAATTAGATAATAGTTGGAAGAATTGCAAAAGGAAAAAAGACAGGGAAATAAAAAGAAAGAAAAAAAGAGATGCAGTAGTTGCAATTATCTGATGAAAGGTGGATATTAATTAATTAACATTATATATTTCTGCTAGTATTTCCATATAAATAGTAATTAAAAGGATAAAACAAAACAAAGCTGCTTTCCGTATTGCAACATTAGCATTATTAATATAAAATTAATAAATGCATTAAATAAGCAACATTGTAACCGTATTTGACTGTCTAAAAAAATGGCAATAGACAAACACACAAACAAAACCTTGGTTGAAATCTGAGTTGCACATGGGCACCTCTGTTTGCAATCTTTGTGAAGTTGTCCTGAGGGATGATAATAAAAATCATAATAAAAACAGAAAAAAACGAACAACAGAAAAAACAAAGCTGGGCTTGTTTCATCAGAAAAAAAAGAGGGAAATGGAAAGATTAAAGCCATCACCTATAGCATGTGGCTTGCATAAGAATAACACTGGGAACCAGATGAAAAAGCAAGCCCCACCAGGGGGAAAAAAAAATATCCCTGGGATTCCAAACTTCCCACAAAACATCCCTAATTAGTGACAAGCCTGCAACCCATGAACCTAAAGGGATATTTGCGTTTGATTATTTTGGCACGATATGACAACAAATGGCGATGGAAGGGAGGACTAGGAGGAGTGGCAGGAAAGGCAGAGTTGAAAACAAGGCCGTCGGAGCGGCGCAGAGCAGCTTTAGGCTCTCTCCGAAAGTCATTCTCTCTCCTGCAGATTTACACCCTGCAGAGAAGCACAAGGCCAGAGCAGTCGAGCACCTATCTGCACAGCAGATAAACATGGCGTGACTGATTTAGCAACTTAACTGGATCCATCATACCTTTTTTCCTTCCCCTGGCTCTAATATTCCCCATGGTCACAAGCAGCAAAACGGATGATATATTTCTCTCGTCTACCTCTCAGAGGCTCAGAATGATTTAAGATCATTAAACGCTTCCTTCTCTATTCTTCTGTTTTTCCTGGTTCTATTCCCCCTTAGCTAGTTGTTGGAAAGTGGTGCCGGATCCAAGTGCAAGGCCCGGCGCGTTTAGATGAAGAATATGGCAATCATATTTCTTGATTAAAACTCTAATGGATTTTGCTCAGGAGGGGCTGGGTGCGGACTTTTTAATGCATTGTAGGTGTGATAAGGGAATCACAAACGCACTTGCTGTATCATAGCGACCTAAACTGGATACATTTACATTCAAGCATTTGGCATGCACGTCTATCCATATATATATATATATATATATATATATATATATATATATATATATATATATATATATATATATATATATATATATATATATATATATGCAAGCATCTTCCCCAGGAATAAACCCTTGACATTGGTATTGCTAACACACTGCTTTATCATAAAACTGACTAATTTTCATCACAGTATTAAATCAAGTCAATTAAACTTCAGGGATATCAATCTGTCCAAATAGGAAGCATAAGTGATTGTAAACCAGTTTCATGTGCTTTGATGTAAAAGAAAGTTGCAAAAGGTGCAGTGGAGAGGCAACAGCAACACAACCACCATTATTTGGCAGGTGGTGGCTATAGATAATTGTTCTCTCCTTATTCTTCATGATCTGATTTGTCGTTAGTTTTGTTAGGGCCCTTGTCACTGTTATTGCCATCCTGGAGAAGCAGTACTGTCTGTGCAATCTGTTTGGGTTGTAGGTACTGCCTCTTGCTACAGTTCTGCTCCTCCAGGATGGCACATCCATCCGTGCCATCAGAAGGAGTTTTAGTGTGTCTCCTAACACAGCTTCAAGATCACAAAGGAGATACCGAGAGACAGACCATTACACAAGGTGAGCTGGACAGGGAGGTAGGAGGGCATCAACTCAAGACCAAAGCAGCAAGACCAAAACCTGCTCCTTTGTGCATGAAGAAACAGGAGGAGAACTACCAGAGCCCTACAAAATGACCTCAACCAAGATACCGATGTCCATGTTTCTGACCAAATCGGCAGGCAAAGACTACATGAGGGTGGCATGAGGGCCCGACGTCCTCTAGTGTGGCCTGTGCTCACAGCTCAGAACTATGCAGCTAAATTAGCTTACAACAGAAAACACCATAATTCAAGTCCGCCATTGGTGCCCAATTCTCTTCAAAGATGAGAGCAGGTTCACACTGAACACAGGTGACAGACGTGAAAGAGTCTGCAACATCATCCAGCATGACCTCTACATGCTGACCAATAGTTCCCTTATTGGTGTTAGGTACTGGGATGAAATCTTCTGACCCACTGTGGGAGCTTATGCTGGTGCAGTTGGGCCTGGGTTCCTCTTGGTGCATGATAATGCCCGGCCTCATGTGGTATGTATGTAGGCATTTGATAGATGACTAAGGCATTGATGCCATTGACTGGCCCTCACATCCCTGAATTCAATTGAGACCCACTGGGGCATTATCTATCGGAGCATCTGATGCTGCCAAGTAGCACCACAGACTGTTCAGGAGCTCACTGATGTTCTGATCCAATTCTGGGAGGAGATCCACCAGGACACCAACTCATCAGGAGCCCAGATGTTGTCGTGAGTGCATACAAGCACGTGGAGGCCATACACACTACTGACTTAAATTATGAGTTGCTGTGATGAACTTCATGCAACTTGGATTTTTTTTTATCTAGCTCTCAGTTTGTTGATTTTGGTTTGCATTGACTATTATCCCATAACAAATTAGTTCCTAACAAATTCTATAATGTATTTAAATAAAGATTTTCAAATGGAATATTTACTTAATTCAGATACAATCTGTGATTCAAGTGTTCTCTTTTTTTTTTTTTGGAGCAGTGCATATATTTGGATGCACTAAAATCAACCAAATAAAAAAGCGCATTATTTTGAGCATAGTTCACTGTACTTAACATGTGGCTTTTTGGCAGTCACGCTCATGACACCAAAGACAAAGTTCTCAATGCGGTAAACCACCAGGCCATGACAGACCATCGGAGACGTGTTTTTTCCCAGGGACTGTCTGCCAAACAGTCAGTGGGCTGTGGCCCAGTGCCGCACATAGGAAAAACTCTAAAGCGTCACTTTCTTTGCTCATCCCATCTGTTGGTTTTGGCTCTAGCATCACAAGCAGCCAAACAGATCTAAAGTCAGCCTCAGCAAACAAGACAGTAAGCTTGCCAACCCTGTTCCTCACATCAGCGTTCTAACATCGCCACTGTTTCTAACCTACAATAAAAGGCTTTAAAAGAAGGGCTGTATACTGCACGTTATTCTCATGACACATTCTGTACATTCATATATCACTCTAGAGAACACTACAGTCTTTTGAAAAGATATATTCAAAGCAAGAATATTCCTGAGAATTCTCTTCATTGTTAACAACTATATGTAAATTGAATCAACAAAAAAGGTGCATACAATCAAATGTAAACATTATTATACAATACAATATGTAGTTTGGGGTCAGTTAGATTCAGGAAGGATGCATTAAACTCAACGTTACAAAAATGTCTATTTCCATTTAATGAAAATTTCCACAAAATATATTATGCAGCACATCTATTTTTAACTTCTTGAATACCAAATCAGCATATTAGAAAGATTTCAGAAGGATCATGTGACACCGAAAATTCAGCTTTGCAATCACTGTAATAAATTACATTTTAAAATACTATATTAATGATCAAATAAGCACTACCTTACCAATGCCAAGCCTTTATATCCACACAGTACATATAAACCTTGATATATACACAATCTGCTAATGCTCCTTTAATTAATGACGAGATTATACAGTCAGTATGGATTATTTGATATCTGTAATAATAAGAACTACACATTTTTTTTCAATAATTAACCACAAAGAGACACAGTGACTTTGCAAGATTATGCTCTGAACAAGTCATCACTCTCTTCAATAGTGCAAATTCAAATCACACAAAGCTGCATTAATGAATCTAAAGGGGGCAAATTTCTCCGTATCGTGGATTCACTTATCATTTCTATAACAATGCCATACTGTGAAAATCTGCAGCGCTATTGTATCTTATTCAGGAGACACAGGGGCCCGAAGAACCTCGCAGATATTCATTAGATGCTTTGCCCTGAGACACAAAGATATCTAATTATTCACTGTCAACAGCGGACCCCCGGGCTCCCCACTGCATTGCTAGTATCGAGCAGTCAAAGTCAAATGAACACAAACAATGAAATTAAAGCGCTGGTCATGAGACAAATGATTGTTTTTAGTCATCTGCATGCACAACAGTCGTGAACAATGAGAGCAGGGCGTAACAGGCTAATTTAATTAGCCAATGCCAGTGAGGCGGAATTGCTCTGAGGGAATAAGTACAAATTTAGGCTGCCAAGAAGCTCTATTTGCTCAGTTTGAACTTGGCAATAGTTCTATATTGATTTTAATAAACTGAAGGAAAAAAAAACAGGCTGACGTGATTAGCGAATGACTGACAAATCGCAAGAGTTACATAGAGCTGTGCCAGCTACTAAGTGGTAAACAAACAGACTAGAAAAATAAATAATAAATTAAGCAAATAGCCAAGCATCACCACAAGCTAAAATGTGCTGGCACAGGAAATGCCGCCTTGTTGTTCTAATCCGTCGCAGATGACACGTGTTTTTTCGCTACCGCAAGGGGCCTCTTATGACAACACAGACGAGTTTTAGTAGCACATGCCCAAACCACAGCAGGCGGCGGTGAGGAACCATTACATGTACGGCAATCGGATCAGATCAAATCGGATCGGACACGGGCAGAAGCAATATAGGTGTGACTTACCTTTGAGATGATGTTCAAGCGAGTGAGGGAGATCCGTCAGGCCCAGGCAGGCGAACATGAGGGAGAACAAAATGAGAAGAAAATGCGGTTAGCAATACTGAAGACAGAAATGACGAGTTTGTTTTTGTCGCGCTGTTGACGTGACATTTCTCTCCATTTTTTTGAAACCACGAAGCGTAAAAAAAAACCTAACATACGCAAATTGACAGTTGAGATATTTGCGTTAGCGAGGACGATTTTTCTTCTTAAGCACTTGGATGTTCATCATTGTAACTCGAGTAGATCAATTTCAACAGTATGCTCACTGCCCAAGGCTCCTCTGAAGCAATATCTACACAGCGACGGAGGGGGAAAAACAAAACGAGCAAAACATTTGACCAAAGTGATATTTTGGCAACCAATTTCGATTGGTGATATGTTACCTGCCACAGCTGTGCTATAGCATGTCTTTAATGTTTACTCTGATTTATTGAGCTGTATTAGTGTTTTGACATTTTGACTAGCTTGGCTCACAGATACTAGTTCAAACAGTTACAAACCATCAACAGCACTGGAGCGGTAGCTTAATCACGCAATACTCAGCCGCTGACAGTCTGAGAGTTGCCATAGCAGCTGGCTCACACTGCGACGTTTGCCGAGAACGGACCGAGGGATGTTGAGGGGTGATTGGAAGGATATTAGGGAGGGAGGGAGAGAGAGAGAGAAATAGAGATGAGTCAAAAACCCAACGGATGAGTTTGTAGACCATCAACATTCCTGCCACATTTTTCTACATCCCTGACAATTGACAACAGATGCTGCAGGCAGCGAAAATGCAATCCCAAAATTGGGAGCCCATCTGACTGAGTGCAACGTCTGGCCGTCGCTACACAGTCCATAAAGAGCCAGCCAGATAAGCATTTAACAGGACGCAGATGGAGGAATAATATGCAGTTTTGCTCTTAATTTCCAACCGTTTCCTGCTGCTTTTTCGCTCTGGCAGAAGAGCGGCTTTCCCTTCGCCGCTTGATTCACTCTTGAAAATTCATCAAAAAAAGAGAAAAAGAAAAGGGCCAATTAGCTTAACCCACATCATTTCTTTCAAGGGCAATGACAGTTTTTGTTGTTAAAGATTTTTTTGTTTGTTTTTTCATGAGCTGAGCAAAGGCGCTTGGTCATAGCAAGCAATTTTATGAATGTCATATAGTTAATTTGATATCTGAGCTGCCAAAAAGAGCTGCCAAAAGGTTTGTCCAAAATACAAACACATGTATGAGACACCTATATTTCTACCAGCATTCAAATTGAGAAGTTTAGAACAGAATAACATGACACAATTATAATGACAAAAGAGTCAGATGATGACATTCTTGCCAAACACAGCTATATAAATAGTTTTGCAGACACACTAGATGCTTTCCTGTTAAAAAAAATAAAAAAATAAATAAAAAAAAACACATGCAGGAGCAGACGTGCATGCTCATTTTCTGGCAAAATAAACCTGTCTGACAAAAGCAAAATATGTACTGTCTGACAATAAACAAGAATCACAGACACACACACGCTCTGTATCTCTCTCCATACTCTGCCTGCTTTCCCTCCTGGACAAATACACAATACAGGACAGGAAAAATAAATAAATGATAATAAATTATGCTTTTCCCAGCCTCCGTTTCCCCCAAGACAGGAAGTGACATCAGACTGTGTGCAGACAGAGATCATGGAGAGAATAAGAGACAGAAAGAATGAAGATAGACAGAACAACAGACAGGCAGAGCAATCGATAGAACGATGGATGGCTAGACAGACATCATGGCTCTCTCAGCAGATGTTTTATCTGGCTGTAGTTTTGAGGTGGAGTATGTGCAGATGTCCATGTGCAGAGAGTTCATTATTACAGCACTTACTCTAACAGCTTCTGAACTGTGACCAGTGCCTAGACATTAAACATCCCATCTCACACCATCTGCTTGGACAAACCAGCAAACACACCAGCCAAAGATTTCTCCATGTTTTGGCTTGTTTTTAGAGGGTGAATGATATCGACAGAACTATTGCATCATAAAAGTAGGAAATGTGACCAAGTCTTTATTTCCCAACTCTATTCCTACTCTTGAAAGAAAGAAGAGACCATTATTATGAATGAAATACAGAGTCCTAAAAAGACCCATGCTGTCTCTGCATCACCCCCCACTGTATCCTCAGGAAGGCCATCATTCAGCAAAAGGCAACAGTTGGTTTTACGTTCTACAATCTACATTCAATTACTCAGATTTCTGGTCCTAATGACCAGCTGCAGCAGCAGTAACTCACGCTTCTCAACTACCCACAGTCATTAGAGGAGCCAGTGAAGGCTGTGTAGCAATTAGCACAGAGAGGAAGACACAGCACGGATGGCACGACACTGCAACTGCACTGACGACTCATCCCTCTTTTTAATTAGCAACATTAGCAAGTTAATCCCGTTCCTTTCCCTCACAAGTAGCACTGTGGGTATTTGCCACATGCAGTGAGTAAAATGTGCCAAGACTCAGATCAATAGCACCCAAACAAATGCTCTCGTCTGAAATTTTTTTCACATGATTTGATTCCAAATGGAACCCAAAAGGCTGAATCCCAATACGCACTCTTCAAATAAATACTGACAGTTCATACTTAAAAGTATAAGGTACGAGCACATCATCATTGAATTGCATGTTCATACTGCTTCAAACAACTGTTGCAGGTTTTGGATAATAATAATCACAAAAGCACAGACACACGTTGTAAATCCATTTGGAATAGTGCACACTGCTGGCATCTTTAACATAGCATTTTCTAGTGACAGACCAACTGATTAATGAGATGATTTCTGGCCATTTTAAGATTATCGTATCAGCTCATTCCTATGCCCAACTGAAGTGTTAGATTTCCCTTGTGTCCGTTCCTAAATCTACTAACAACAACATTTACAACTTTCTCTCTAGTGTGCACGTGTTCATTTGACTTGTGGACATAAATTTGTCTATTGACATGGATTTTACACTGGTGTTACAACATAGACGTTGTGTATGTGGAGATTTCCTGAGTCCTCATAAAAACGGCTTAAAACACATACTAAACAATGTTTTATTAAAAATGTAAAAACGCTGAAGGTTTTCTGTGATGGGTAAAGTTAGGGGATAGAATACACAGTTTAAACACCATAATAATTAGGCCTATGGAGTGTCCTCGTAATGATAGGCGCACCAACGTGTAAGTGTGTGTGATTTATTGATATTATATTAGCCGTTGTCCAGCCTCTGCTCAACAGATCAGTACCAGACATTGACAAACACATAAACAGACTACTATTTACAATGTAGTGTGAATGTTAATCTTAATCTGAAAGACTAGATTGCCGTTCAAAAGTTTTAGGTTGGTATGTTTTTTCTTTTTCTTTCCCCATTTCTTTTAAAGAAATTACTTTAATTTCCGAAGGTTGATTAAATTGATTAAAAATGACAGGTTTTAAAGAAATGTATAAGGTTACAAAAAGGTTTTTCAAATATTTGCTTTTTGTTTTAGCTTTCTAAAAGTGTATGCAGCACATGCGGAACCTCAGAATGCAGCTTTGATTCCCCTCACAACATAATTCATGTGGCACCTCTGACTCCCTCCACCTGCTTCACTGAACACTGTTGATCTCAGTCTCCTGATTGGCTACACTGAGCAAGTGCAGGATATATTTCACCAACATATTCACATCCATCACTGCCATTGTTAATCCTTCACTCCGCCAAATCTCATTGAAAATTCAACACCCCAACACAGGTTTTCACATGTTAATTACATCAAAGGAGCATTCTTAGTACTGAGAAGCCAGCTCAATGCAGCGACATACATTTTGTTTCTGGAGCTATAATGCTAATGAATGCATACAAGACCTATTCATTGTTTTACTATTAAAGAGCACAATGCATTATATACATGACAATTCATTACACATTGCAGTGGGTGTTGATTTAGTTTAACAATGCTTATAATACTCTATAATTGCGTTGCTTTTCATGGTTATCTTTTTAAAAGGTATTATAACTGCGGTTATAGTCATTATCCAACAACATAAAGCTGATTGTAATGTGCTATACTACATATTTTATGCCCCTTGTGGTGGAACCAGAACTGTACAGGAGACAACAACTCTACAAATACAAACAGTATTTCATTTCACCCACACTACAAAAGGCATATAGAGAGAGAGAGTATGTTAGATGCAGGTGAGATCTTTTGAAAGCACAATTCAGCTTCTTTTGTAATCAAGACTATAGAAACATAAAGAAAACAAAAGCTGAGGGACTGAAATAAGGGAGTGAAATCAAACATATCAGTCCTGAACTGACTGTCTGATGCTTTTGATATTTACTTCAAAGCCACCGAGGCTGAGAGCTGCTTGTGCTTTGTGGGTGGTTGGCTCATGCCTTTATTCTTTTATTTAAAAAAAAAGATAAATACATTATTAATAATCAATTGATAAATAAAAAGCACCACATCCATCTGTTAGGAAAGGGTTGACTAATTGGCCCACTGCTCCATGTAAGAAACTACCTGACTATTAAAATCTATGCTTTCGGATTTAGAATCAAATAAACATGTGCAGGAGGAGAAAAAAAAAATTGTGAATGAATCATCAGACATCGGATGAATTAAAAACTTTGTCAAAATGATGAATTACCCCATTGAGAATCGTCTCTCAGTAATATTTTACAATCTTTCAGATTTTCCAAGAGAAAAATGTTTCTTATGTTGACATATTGTCATGTGAAATCTGTTCTGGGTTGAAGTGAAATATATTGAAAAATTCTCTTGCCATATCTTAATTTTATACTTGAAAAAAAAAGTCAAATGAGGACGTGGAAGGTTCCAGCATGATGCTGAGCCACACACGTGTCACTTCCCTTTAATCCGTGTTCCTTTCCTTTGGGAGTTACTGACTGTTTTGTACAAAAGCTGATTGTCAATGCAGAAAACAAAACAAATAATGTTAAAGCAAAGTCGGAAATTTTCTGTCTCTGGGGGTGGGATGACTGTTTTGTTTTATGTTGAGCTGTCAGCGGAGCATTGAAGGAACACTGCACACGTTTGAGGCTGGATCTAAAAGGCATGTGCTCTTGCTTTCTCTCTCTCTGTAGAAATACATCTCATTAAAATGGAGGGTTGAAAGAGGGAAGAGTGGAAATGAAAGAGGAAACAAGGGTAAGGAGAGGGCCAAAGCGAGTTTGAGGGAAGAGGAAAATTAAGCAGTTTGGACTGATAGAATGACGGAGGACTAATGAAGAAAGAGAAAATTTAACAAATTGATATAGGTAATCAGGGAGAAAAACATAAGAATGGAGACAGAGAGGATAAATCACTAGGCAGCTGACACAGGTTTGACTGTTCTCCCTCAAAGGACAGTGAAACGAGGAACAAAGCCTTTGCAAAGTGACCAATTTAGTGTATTGGACCTATGTACAATATGTGTGTATATATATATATATATATATATACACACTCATGGCCATGAGAATATATATATCATCATATATATATCAGCCATGAGAATATATATATATATATATATATATATATATATATATATATGTACTGAAATCAAAATTTTGCGATTTTGCAATGAGTCTTTAACAGCGTTGTGGAGAAATTGTAACCCTCTCATTTTTGCAGAATTGTTGTAGTTCAGCCACATTGGAGGGTTTTCAAGCATGAACTGCCTTTTTAAGGTCATGCCACTGCCTCTCAACATGATTCAGGTCAAGACTTTGATTAGGCCTGTCTCAAATATCTTTTGATCTTCTTCACTTTGTCAGGCAGGTCTTATTTAAGTGATTTCTTGATTGAGAACAGGTGAGGCAGTAATCAGGCCTGGGTGTGGTTAGAGAAATTGAACTCAGGTGTGGTTTTTGTTTTCCTTTAATAATAACAACCTTCATTTTAAAAATCAATTTTGTGTTTACTTGTGTTTGTCTTTGACTAATATTTAAATTAGTTTGATGATCTGAAACATTTAAGTGTTTTACATTTAACAAACACAATGTCTTCCCCACCTACCTGCTCCAAACAGCATATCCTAAAAATATCATACTATTGCTGACTAGCAAGTGAAAACTACACTGCATGCATCGCTGACTATGTAGCACTACTGGTTTCCCTTTATTCTCTTTGGCATCAGTGGCTCTCTGCTGTTTAATTTAGATTTAAGCCATATGGAACAGAGATTACATAACTGCAGCACGAACAGACATATTTCTAAACATAAGCCATACAAAGAAAGCTGACTTAAATAAGCCGATTTAAACCTGGAACTCAATGAGTCCCATTGACATTGACACCTCGGCTCCTAAATCCTCACATCTTTTTAACATTATGAAAGTTATCATCCACTGAGAGGAAGAGTTTAACATCATCTCACCTGCTCTCTGAGCCCAGCTCTAATAAAAAAGTGTTAGTGTTTCCAGTAACTTCCATGCTTAAAAATTAAACTAGTGCTTTACATATATAATACATGAGCCCACTTACTATTCAAAATCAAATTTGAAATAATGCTAATTTGACATGTCCTGAGGCTGTTTTACATTAGCCTAGAGCTTTTACAGCATTGTGATTTGCTGGCTCCCATAACGTACTATCAGAGTTGCCCTCAAAAGACCCTGTTAAGCCTGTTGTCGATTGAAAGCGAGGCCATTTCACAGCTGTTTATATTCTTTTTTCAACTTACAATGTCTCAAAGAACAAAATCAACTATCTAAGGGTACATGGGAACCAAACATCAAGAAGGCTGACCGCTCTCAAACATTTAACAATCATCATTGCCAGACTAAGCGGGGCATATCAAAAGGTAATGTGCAAACCTAAATAAACAAGGTTAAAATGGACAAAAATCTCAATTAATCATTCCATCCATCTATCCATCTGTCTATCCATCTGTCTGTCCATCCATCCATCATGAATTCACTGAAATAATAGATTCTACTTGCATAAATAAGTGAGTACCTGTGGTGTATTTCTATGCTATTGGATAAGAAATGATTGTACAATAAGGCCTTAAATGGCCCATCCTTTATGTAATTTTCCCATGGTAACCATAGCCTCAGCAACACTTACCACAATTTATTGAGGCCACCATTTATTGCATTATTTTGGTAGAAACTGTACCATCATGAATCACAAAGGTCCCATTTTGTATTTGATAGATCATGATCTTGCGGGCCTGTTCCAAAATCATTATGAATAATCAGAGTCACAGCTGCATACAAATGCTAACATGCCTATTTATGAAGATACATTCATTAGAACCCAATAGGGAGTAGCTTGGAAAAGTTCAGAGAAATATTAAATCATATAACACGTGAGACTACATTCTAATCCACAGTGCTTTGCACTCCTCATAATCTCACAATGTTAAATGTAGCATTTTCTCACTACAAACCTACAAGCATCTAGAAAGCACAAAATAGAGATCCAGAAACAAACACAGACCAATGTTTACCACTGCCCAAGGTTATACGGGTGCTAAAGTTTCAGCTGGAACCTGGCAGCACCATTCTTCAGCCATATCCCCAGAACACTCATTCAAAAGGTCACTCATTTACCATGCTCACAAGAACAGAGCTCTCAGCACTATGCCTAAGCCATTTCATTGACGACTGGAGAAGCACTACCATCTTCTCTCAGGGTTAAACATTAAAAAGAATGCTATGCTGACACTAAAAGAGCTTTTGTTATGGAGGGAAGCTTATGGGGCTCATTTAGCAGTGATCAGGTAGCTTTGCGGTGTCGCTTGCCATGGTATATAATTCATGACCTCTGCTGGAGTTGAGTCCAAATGCTAATTAGCCTCTTATCACTGTTACAACACTGGGACAATGGCAGCCATTTTAGTTCCACTCAGAGTAGTGCTTCTTGTGTATCGAGCCAGGACTTTCTCTGAAAGGAAGGTCATTAGCAGTGTAGCTGTAGACACAAGAGACAAATCAACCATACTGACAGTCAGATACGCATCTCTGGATAGTAACGAATAAATGCTGGGCCTGCATGCAGTTAAGGGCCAGTCACACAGAGAAAACGCATGAATCACGCACGAATTACGCACAGATTTTGATTTCTGCGCGGAGCGTGCGTTGTATGCGTAATTCGTCAGTGGACCGTCAGTGATTGTAAGTGGATTTGTGTGTGATTTTGAGTTTTGAGCGGTTCAAAATTTTTTAGTGTGTGCGTTATTCATGAGACGGCGTGTGTAGTTTATGCGTCGAGTATGCGTGACTATGCGCGGGACACGCGTCGGCCATCAGTGCTTATGCGTCGGAACTGGTTCGAAACTGCGCACGTCCACGTCCGTCCACTGACGCCCCACCTTCATATCACGCATGAACCGTGCACGTATCACGTTCATTCCACTGACAATCACTTACAAAACAGACGAATAACTGACATATCACTGATGGAAAATGCATAACGACGCACATCCACTGACGGGGGACGTATTTCCGACGCATTGCCACGCATAGCCGACGCAGGAATAACTTACATGGACGCACGACTAACTGACGGAAAACTGATGAATCACTGACAACTCACGTATGATTTTTGGCATATAAAAGCAGCCATTTCGGGCACTTTTGCCATTCCAAACCTTGCTGCCAAGGGGTCCATATCACTGTGAACCCTCTAAGAAGAGATGTTATGGTGTTCCTGCTGCAGAACCAGAATGCCCAGATGGTGCAACTTCATCAGATGTTGCACGTCGGGGACCGCTTTTTATATGCGTGGAATGGATGCGATAGTGACGCCGAGGGTGCGTGTTCCGTGCGTGATCCGTCAGTGATTCATGCGTCGGGCGTGCGTCGACATGCACGGAACGAAAGTGCTTGTACGTGGAACGTTCGTGAAGCGTGCGTGTTTGGACGCGCTCCGTCAGTGATCGGCTGTGTGACTGGCCCTTTAATGACAAGATGTCTAAGAGAAACAGTAGGGTTTGAATGCATGCAACAAAGCCTGGTTGGACCGGGAAAGACAATGTGCTGTTAGGTTTTACTATTTACAGTGGTCCCAAAATAGTATTTGGACACTTTAAGATGCTTAAGTAACACTTAAAAGATGGATGAATATCATTGCATAAGAAAACACAATAACAAACCAAGTGGCATCAGCAAGCTAACTTTAAAATTTAAATAATTACATTTTTTGTACATTTTATATAATTGTATTTATTTAGTGACGGCACTAAAATGGTCCATCACTGAAAATCAATGTCAGTGGGCCAGGAATGTGTTTTTTTCCCCCCTAAATATGAATCTTTGAAATGAACAAAAACCCTCTCCTGCAGGTTAAGATACGGTATGTCATCTTGAAAGAACATTACTTTTGTAAGGATAGCAAGAACATATTCTATCTTCTATTATCACTCCTGGCAGAACTAACCTGAATACAGTCCTATCCGCAACAAGGACAAAATAGAAACTTGAAAATTAGAGGAATATGTGACTCAGCAAATATGTTGATGTGATGCTTCTCCAATGTATATCATCTCTGTACAGAATCAATTTTACCGCAGCTCAGGATTGGAGCAGCTTTGTGAGAGAGTAGAGGAAGGGCTGGTGGGCCACAGAACATTTCGGCTGTCATCCGCTAGAAGATTTAAGCCTTAAAAAGTGGTGGTATTGTCAGCGATGATGGCTATGAGCCAAACGCTTACTTAATCCTGACAGTAAGATGCTGTCATGCTGTCTAAGAGAATACAGAATATGCTCGCCACTCATTTGAAGCACAGTTGGTATGCAATTGTGGACATCATCTCAAGAATATCTCTAAATTAATGTGTGCAATCTGTTGCTTTTCAACATGAGCAAATATGACATATAATCCAACTTGATTAACATACCAGATGTGGAAATTATAAAGCCTGGTAAACTAAGTAAAACAAAGCGTTGACTGGCTGACTGACTAACTATATGAGTCTAATCAAGAATCTAATTAGCATGTGGGCTAAATAGGTTTCATTCTTGTCATCTGAATGACTTGTTCTTTACTGGACAAATGTAAGATTCTAATACAAAAATTGAATATGCAGTCTGTCTAGATACTTTTCCTCCAGTGGTTTTACCCTTTCAGTATTTCAAACAAATTAAGAAATAGTGTAAACAACAGCAAGAATTAAATTTGTTGCTCCATCTGAGCAACAAGATGAAACATATTATTATAGGGTTTATGTTGAACTGTGACAATGCTTTACTGACAGCAAATGCTCATATAATTTACACAAAATTCTTAACATCATGCTTCAATGAAGCCTGAAAGAAGATATATTGCTTTCAAAATAGAGTCAATCACTAAAGGTACTCAAATCTCATGTCGCTATTTATGCCACATTAGTGAGCAGAAAATACACAAAAGCAACAATGAATCTAAAGATATCGAAAACAGTGTTAGCCACTATCAAAACAAGATAACAGCTCCTGGTTTGAATTCTCTGGATTTTTTGGACACGATGGACAAGGCTCCATAAATCAAATGCTATGAGTGTGAATCTAAAACACAAACAGATGGTGACTTTTCAGTGAATCGATCGTAGCGGCGACTCGAAAAAACTTGAATGTGTTTACCATGAATCTTCATTGCATTGTGAAAAACTGTTTTATCACTAGTAAAACCTTTTGCAGAAAGCAAACTAAATGGCTTTCTTCTTCAGATATATGCAGTTTCATCTTAATCTTCCACTTCTGACAGTAACGCTGCAGGGAGAAAGCAACAAAGCTTCCATTTATTGTGAGCTCAAGTTAATGTGTTCAAAAACACTGAACAAATGTATTTCCTCGGTTTCCCTTAAGGCACAAGTAGTATACAGTATCAGATACAGCCATTTTGTGACCCGTAAGACACTAGACATGTATGTGCACTTTATGCAGATCTGCATCTGAATGGATCTGCTGTGAAAGTAGCCACATAACTGAAAATACTAAAGAGGCTGTTGTTTTTTGGGTAGTTGACTGAGCCTCATTAGAACCTTACTGAAGTGATGACCAGTAGGCTACTCCAGTCACCATTAGGCTAGGAGACAAACCATATACTGGCTGGGCCTTTGGGACAATAATCAAAGAATTCAACCAACTGGTCAATATATATACACTCAAGCTCGGTTATCTCGCCAACCCTATTATGTCAACGTTTTTGAAGTGGAACCACCAAAGTCCCTCATTGTCCAAGCATTTTCTTATCGGTTATGTCGATTCTTTCATGTCGCCGAACCATGATATATCGAGCACAAAAGTGGGACAAATTCACCACTTAACTTGGATTATCTTGATCCCAGTGACTAATGATCGTACAGAGTTCACTGCGCATGTGCTGAGTTCGCTTTTCACGTGCATCAGTCCGCACGGTCGCTCACTCCAATGACGCTTCACTTCACTCCCAGTGCCGCGCAGCCGCAGAAGAACTCGAGGAAGTGACGGAAAAATCAAGCTTTACAGATACTATCTTGGAAGAGGAGGTGCAGGAGTTCGCCATCACTGTCCAGGAATTCCAGATTACATTGACATCGACAAAGACGTCAGTACTGATTGAAGCATTTGTTTTCAAGCAGACCGTTAAAGGTAAAAAGCAACAGAGGATTTTATACTTTGTAAAGAAACCATAGTAACCGCGTGTGCAATACTATCAGAACTGTGTCAGAGCGAAATGACTGTTATGAGCGAATGTGTTTGTGTGTTGTGACTGCTTACACTGTGAGCAAAATTGTGTTTGCAATGTTGCAGAATATAATTAAAGGTTTGTATCAAGAATCGAAGGTGTTTTTTATTGTATACTGGTAAATCTCTGCTGTTAGTTGGTGCACATATGCCTTTTGTTGTTAGCAAACATATACAGTGTATGTGCATTTTTATAGCTTGCCGATCGCTTCATGAAACAAATCGCCATTTTGGCTTTCGTTTATCTCGATCATCGGTTGTCTCAACGCTTTTTTGCAACCCCCGAGGCCGTCGCCATAACCGAGTTCCACTGTATATTAGTTTAAATTTTGCAGACAATATGTATTTTTATATGTAGCTGAAACAATTACTGCATATATTCAATGGCAACAAAGTGCTATGTATGGTGTATTGAGAGGGGATTTCTATTAACTACATACCGTTCTTAGTAACAGCTTTAACTTTATAACACAACAAAAAAATAATTTACTCTAATTCTAACAAACCCTAAATAGTTTCTCTCCAACCTTGATTAAACTCACCTACCAATAACTTTCTAGCAATCCTGAAGACCTTGATTAGCTTATTTAGATATTTGATTAGGGTTGGAGCAAAACTGTGCAGGAAAGTAGACCTTGAGGGCCAGAGCTGAGAAGCTCTGATGTAAAGCCTTGTGATTTCCATGATGAAAATGCAGAAAATACTTGATAAAAACAGCAAGATATGGGCAGTACAATGCATGAAAACCACAATTTGGACTAGTGTCTGTGAATAATAAAGCTCAAAAAGACTTGCCACAGTTTTTTGGTGGTCATTATATGAGGACATGAAGAATTTAACTTCATCAGCAGAGCAGAGAAAACCTTTGCAATATCATATGCACACGAAAACTCAAAGTCCTTTATTACAAACTGCCAAAATAAAGCTTCGGTCTAACTTGCAATTATGAAATATTATATTTATATCATTCATTTTTTATTTTTTTTGATAACGCACATACAGAAACTGCTAGAGCGTAACACAATGCAGGCTACTGGTGCGCATGTACTTCCTGAGGGCCTGATGTCCTCTATTGGGACCTGTGTTCATAGCTCAGCACTGAGCCGCTCGATTGGCATTTGCCAGAAAATAACATAATTCAAGTCCATCACTGGCGCACCGTTCTCTTCACGGATGAGAGCATGTTCACGCTGAACACACGTGACGTGGAAGAGTCTGGAGATGCCATAGGGACTGTTATGCTGCGTGCAACATCATCCAGCATGACCGGTTTGGCAGTGGGTCAGAAATGGTCTGAAGAAGAATATCCTCGGAGGGTCGTACAGACCTCAATGTTCTGGCCAATGGCTCCAATGGTTATTGCTGTTAGGTACTGGGATGAAATCTTCAGAGACATAGTCAGACCATATACTAGTGCAGTGGGGCCGGGATTCCTCCTGGTGCATGATAATGCCTGTTCTCATGTGGTTAGAGTGTATAGGCAGTTGTTAAATGACGAAGGCATCGAGTTGTGGTCATGTAAGTTCATTCAAGCTGATCGGCCTCTAGCTTCATCTTTTGATGTTTTTGTGTTTGGATTCAGATTATAGGGTTTTCATTGACTGTTGAGATCAATATTTCAATAATCAATATTGAGATCATTCATTGAAATACAATATTTGATTGAAGTGATTTAAAAAAAATGAGCATCTTATGCTGACCAAGTCTGCATTAATTTGAACCAAAATACAGTAAAAACAGTAATATTGTGAAATTGTCATAGCAAACACAAAGATGATGATAAAGGATTAAAAATACTTAATATACGTAAATCGATACATAAATCTAGAGTAATCAAAACAGGATAACTTCCACAAAGCGTAAAAGACAGGACAACCTGAACAGAAATATAAAGAAATTAATTAATGTTGACAATGAGGTGCACACAGCTCAACTAAATGACAAATCAATTAACAACCATGACCACAAACTAAGGGAAACGGTGCAAACAAAGTCCAAATGGTATGTAAGACAGAAATATTATTGCTATTTAAAATAAATGTTTTCTTTTTTAATATATTTGAAAATGTATGTATTCCTGTGATGTCAAAGCTGGATTTTCAGCATCATTACTCCGGTCTTCAGTGTCAAATGATCCTTCAGAAAGCATTGTAATACTCTAATTTTCTGGTCAGGAAACATTTATTTGTATTAATGTTGAAAACCTTTCTGTACAATTTTAATTTAGAATTGTTTGATTAATCAAAAGTTCAAAAGAAAAGCATTTATCGGAAATATAAAGCTTTTGTAAAAAACTCTGAATGTTTTGTCACTTTTGATTCATTTAATGCACCAGTCCTGAATAAAAAGTATTAACTTCTCTTTTTTTCTGTTTTTAAAACCTTACTGACCCAATTAATAATGTATAACGTTACAAAAGATTTCGGTTTCAAACTTTATGGTCAGCAAAGAATCTTGAAAAGAAAAAATGTGCACAACTGTTTTTAATACTGACAGGAATAAGAAATGTTTCTTGAGCAGAATTCTGAAGGATCATTTGACTGTAATGATGCTAAAATTTCTAAATTTGCCATCACTGGTATAAATAACATTTTTAAAAGATATTCAAATAAAAAACAGTCACTCTAAATTGTAATATTTCAGAATAGCACTGTTTTTACCTATATTTCTGATAAAATATATGGAGCCCTGGTGAGACTTTTTTTTTTAAACCTCAAAACATTTTTACAGATCCCAAATATTTGAACGGCAGTGTATACATTTCAAAAACCTCCTGCATCGCAAAAAGCATACAAGCATCTCCTTTCCCGTACACCTAATAAAAATAGCGCGAAAAGACAGTCAAATACTAGGTTGTGTTCTATGGGAAGCAATTACCAAAACAAAGAATATGAGCACAGCGGGAACGTAAGGATCACTGTTGCTTAGAAACAAGCTTTTGCAAAACAGATATCAGATTAAGAGGCAGCTGGGTAAGTCCTGCTTAAAACGCTCTCAGCGGCATCCTCCTCATACTTGTGTTGAATCAGAGAATTAGGTGACCGAGGCTGTTCGGTGCAGATGCAAAGAGCCAAGCGCTGTTTCTTTCTTTCTTTCTTCTAACTGCCCAGCTTGAGTCCTCATAAACCCGACGCTCAGTACACATCCCTTTCCATCCTTGGGTCGCAATCCTATTGACACCGCAATTACTGACTCTCCTTAGCTAGGTGGGCCCTTTTCATGGCATGCCTGAAACATATGCTCGTCTTATGAGAGCGAGAGAAAGAAACCAGCTCTTAACGTGACAAGACCCAACGGTCCAATGAAGTGGATGACCCATGGGGCACTGGAGTATGTATTTATCCTTAATCAGTGCACAATGGAAAATAAGCCTCATTTGTATCAGTCCTAATTCCTCATAAGCCCAAGTGGAGTTGAAAATGCCATCCGATTTTATACCACAGTAACAGGCTGCCAACAAGCCAAAAGCTACATATTTCAGATAAAAAGGTCATGTTTTCTAAAGTTGAAGCACAATGGCAAAATCCATTTCCCTACAAATGAGTCATTAACATTTGGCTGGTTTTACGCTCCACTTCCTCTGGACCGCGCCGCGCTTACGACCAAGAAATTGATCTTAATCCATCTCTGAATGGAGAATCTCCATCAGAACAGCAGATTACATTAGTTAAATGTATTCTAATATAACAAGAAATCCAGACAATAACCCAGAGAACTGACCGTGCAATGAACTCAGAGGTGGGAACATTTATCACCGGTAATTACTAATGACCCTGAGATTAACCTCCCATACTACACAAGATCCAGGTGATGATCATTTTACAAGGTTTTCTGGTCAAGGTGTTACTTTGTAAAACAGTGTATGATCAATCATAATACGTTACCTTTTAAGCATGACTGCCATGTAGACTGGATCGTTTTTCCACTTAAATAAGCATAATGAAGATTTACTCTTTCGAATTCAAATGTTTTCAATGAGCAGTTTCTCATATAAGTACCATCAATGGGCAAATGCTGGTGAGATTGCTACTATTCAGTACATTTTCATGTCCTCGTCTTACAGTAAAGTACATGGGTCCTGGAGAGTCCTACAGAGTTTTGCTCCGACCCTGATAAAAGCTCACCTGCCTGTAGCTTTCTAGTAACCCTTCAGACCTTGATCAGCTTGTTCAGATGAGCTTAATTAGTGTTAAAGTCATAAAAAATCCTGGTCAAATTTGCCCATTGGCCTTGGTCCATCACGGCCTCCCCCCCAATACTATAATTGGCTATTTTAGAAAAATAACAACTATTTTAGAAAAATTAGGTGTAATTGAATAATTTTCCGCGGCACACCTGACGATCTCTCACGGCACACTAGAGCTATTTTTAGAACAGGTTCCGCGGGCGACTCATGTGGTCCTTGGGGGCGACCTGGTGCCCGCGGGCACCATGTTGGTGACCCCTGGTATACAGGAACTCTTATTTTGCCTTCCTTTTGGTCACATGTTGTTTTGTTCTCGAGCTTTCCATCACTCAGTTGCCATGGACACTCATCACAACTGTTTGTCATTTATTAATCACTGTTAGTATATTTAGTTCTCCTTGTTCACTCCTTAGCGGTCAGTTGTTGTTCGTGTAAACTACATGTCGGTTTGAACATTGTGTTTGTTGCATGTTAAGTTTTCACAACGGTTACGTCACCCTGCCTTTATTAAAAGTTCCACTGAATCTCCTATCTTCGTACTCATCATTGCCCTACATGACAATAACAAACAAAAAACAAAGCTTTTACACATTAATAAAGTTTAAGTGGCTGAGTTTGAACGAATAAGTCTGGATTTCCTCTTATAGAAACAGTTTTTTAAAAGAAATATTATTTTTTTCTATTATAAGGTATTGCATAGCAGGAGTGACCCACCGATCTTACACATGGCTACACAGATTTCCACCCAAAATAGGTGAATAATTGTAAGGCAGTAGAAGCTCCTGTTACTGACGTCAACTGATGAATTTGACATTACCAATATGGTGAGCGAGCCCAGAAGAGCATTTATCGATCAGGGGTTAGAGAAATGGAGCAAAGCAATACATGCACTTTGCTAATAGGCCTTTACTTATTCATGTTGAAAAGCAGGAAGGTAGAGGCAGCGAATCTAAAACTCAGCTCAACAGAAGTAAACATGAAGCAAAATGCCTAAGGAGGCTACTGTAGCCATTATTCTAGTCTAAAGGAAAGGAAATATGGTTTAATTGCTGTAATACAAACACGTGCACTTCAAAGGAATGCTGCAGGTTTAATACCAGTGTAGCTCTATCAGCAACATCTGTGGCATAATGTTGCTTGGTTTTAAATGTACTTACAATGGAAGTAAACAGCGCAGCACAACCGATAGTAAAATACTCAACCTTATCCACAAAACGTATAAATATTGCTAATCTTAACTATGCAAAGTTAATTCAGACCTCTTTTTAAAGAGCATTTAAAGCCAATATATACTGTGTAACGAAGCTAATAAAGAGCACTTTTTAACTGAGGTAATCCAATCACAGGAGTTATGTTGGTGATGAATAACTTGAAGATAATTGAATTCAAGAGTTTTATTTGTCACATACACAGTTATATACAGAATATACAACCGGCAGTGAAATGTAAACAGGTCCGCTCCATGGACAGTGCAAATAACGGTTACAAAAAAACAAGAAATTAAAAGAAATAGAATAAAAGTACTATATATACATATGTAGAATTATGAATAAATCAAGTAAAAAAATAAGAGATGTGGAATAAAATAAGTGAGATAAACTGTGAAGTAAACTGTAGACTATAAAAATAAATACGTGGTTAACAGAAGTATAATGTGCAAACAGGATTATAACGAGTTGTTACATAGTAACAACGAGACCATAAAGTGCAGTATGTGATGTTTATACTGAAGTTAAGTCATGTGATGTTAGTGACTGAGTTCAGGAGTCTGATGGCCTGGGGGAAGAAACTCCTCCTGAGTTTTTCTCTCAGTTTTGGCAATCAGGCTTCGGAAGCGCTTACCAGATGGCAGCCGGGTGAAGTGAGGGTTTGCGGAATTCATGTAGGTGATTTAACAAAAATTGAAGCCTCATTTTTCTGCATTTAAATAATAACAACCACAGAACGTGTGTGCCTTTTTGTAGCCTGGATTTTTCATTAAAAAAATTAAATAAATAGAACAAAGCATTCACAATGGCACAAAAGCTGTCGATGGAGGTTAACTTTACTAAGCTCAGAACATTCCTCTAAAGCAGCGTAAGCACTGTCTTTTCATGCAATACTCCTTTTAAGCACGAGATCTGTAACACACCTGAAGACGTCTAGCCTCACCCCTTAAGGATTCTGACTAATAATACCCTTTTTGGATCACATTTAATAAGTTTAGGTATTTCCTGCGAGTGGAGTGACTGTAGGGTGAAATATAAGACCAAATGTTGAGCAGGAAAGCACAGACAGCGGAGTCTGAATTACTCCCTGAAATCATTACAACAACCCCAGATGTATACAGAAACACATTTGAGAAAGACTGCAGGATTAACTTCTGAGAACTCATTTAAACTAACCATAACATCCTCTGGCACTTTTGCCTCAGTCATTTGGAGAGATGGGTTTCTCCATCCATACATGGACATTCTGTCATTTATAGCTTTCATACAGATACACTTTGTTATTGTTTCCTCATTTTAAGTTTCATCCCTAAAGATATGAATAGGTCTTGAATAGAAAAACACGCTTGTTTTAAAATCATGGCTGCTGCTACCCACAGAAGATTAAGAATCCAGTCACATCAACAACCAAATAAAAGTTACTTAGTTTCACATGAAGCAAATAATTGATGGTTAAGAAAATAATAAATTCATTAATATAAAAATAGAATGTGTTCAATAGCAAATTGCGGTTTAAAAAAACAACAACACACACAACAAGGAAAAAATATTTGCATAATACATTTTGCATAAATGTGTGTGTGCGAGTATGAAAGAGAGATAAAACAGTTTAACCAAATAGGACTAGATGTTAAAATCCAGAATAAATTGGATTTAATAAGATATATAAGAAACAGTTAATGATAATATAAACACACACACACACACACACACAAGATAAACACAACAACAGCAAAAAATTTGGTCAATTTGCATGCACGTTAAAGAGTGAAAGTAAAAAATGTATTTAAGGGAAAACAGGCCACTGGCTCTTTTAACTGAAAGGCAGAACTTCCAATCCCACAAGTGGCACAGTATTACGATTTAACCGAGTGCTTCGTTTCCATCCCTTGTGGTGTCACTAGGGGAAAGGAATCTGCCGACATGTGCGTGAAAGTACCACAGCTGCTGTGAGGATTGTACAGAGCAAAGAAAAAAGCAATCCTTCCCAACATGGTGACATATGTTAGACTGGTAAAATGACTAGACAATTTGCCCATGAACAGAGTCATGCTGACCAGTACATCCTCATCGGATGAAAGGCAAAGATCAAGCAACAGGATACCCCCTTCTGACTCCTGACATGGCCAGAGAAAGGATGACTTCCCCAGTCCATTCAACCCCTATTGTCCCGCTCCATGAGGTCAATGAGGAACAACTGAACGGCAGGGATCAGTAATCAATAACCTCTCACTTCTTTTGCAGCCATGCGCAGCTTCCACCACGAGGCCTCCATCTTGCCTCTCAATGGAGACCTTTTAGGAAATCATTGTTATTGTAAATTTACAACTGCTGACTCCACCTTCTGGGTCCACTGGGATCCGTTATGTAGATACGGCCATAGAGGAACATTTGCTGTGGACATCATCCATTGCTTCCAGTAGATTTAACAGTCAGCAAAAGGGAGATAATGATCTGTGGTCATGTTATTAAACCCATCTGTTTATTTCGAAGAATGTGCTCCCATACACCGACCTCTCTCATGCAGGAACAGACAGGATATTGAGATGAGGAAGTAGGCAATGTTATTATGACTTCATACAGTAGTAGAGGCAAAGAGGTTGAAAATGTTTATAGATCTTCACTCATCCACGGGTTAATAAAGCCCACATTGAGGGATCAATTATGTCAGTGTAATAGCTTTAGACCAATCTCTTCCATGTGGCTGAGCACAGGAAACTGCCAGGAGTTTCCCCTGCAGAGTGACTGATAGGTCGAAGACTCTTGATTGAGTGACCCATGGGAGAAAGCAGCTGAGAACATGGTCTAACATCAGCTTCACAAGATTTGGACACGATTCATTATGGAGGGTAAAAACAACAGTGTAAACTGAGGCAAATCCACTTGGAAAGCTCTAGAAAATCCCATGCTCACTAAACCACCTTCATTTATCCACGCATCAAGCACTGCTATGACTCAGAATTGACAGAACTTTATCTTTTATTTTTCCTTTTCTCAAACCGAGAATAATGTTTGTTCTCATTTTTTCAGCTACCAACAACTACCAGCCCCCACAGGACTTCACCCACTGCTTCATATTTATTTGAAAGTCAAATACGTAATTGAAAATCAAAAAAGAGATGCAATCAACATGTGTTTTCCTCTTTCCCTCCTTCCATTATTCTGCTAGATTAGATTAGATTTTTGTTGGGAGCATGTATCGAAGTTTTAATTATAACAACAGATTATACACATTACACTCACATAATGAAAAGAGGACAATTTATACATTCAGAAGTAAATAAACTTTTTATCATATTACTTTAGCTGTAATACATGTGACTTGTGCGAGAGTAAAGGAACTACATTCTGCTTCTGTGCTCTCATCTTTAATGGAGATGTCACATCCAGATCTCTCCATCTGTCTCTCACACTGGGTACCTTCACCAGCATGTGATCTCAATGAACTCCAAGCCTGCAGGCATTTCATTAACCACCCGGCAATATCCCCAAATGAACACTGAAAATGAGGAAGCTAATCAAGCACAAAATATACAGTGTGGTCCAGAAGTCTGAGACTACATTGAAAATCAGCTTTTACGGTTTTATTTAAACTTAATTAATCCTAATAATAATACATTTTAGAATTCAGATGTATACGATTTAAAGCAAATTAAATATATGTATACACTAATCCCTCGCCACTTTGCGTTTCAAGTTTCGCGGTCTCAGTGCATCGCGGACTTTTCTAAAATATTCATTGAAAAATAAAAATTCAAAAATATCGCCAAATTGGCACACGTATTGCGGAAAGCAGCGTTGCTTCATCGTGATGCGAGAGAAACGGTTTCCCAGGATGCCAGACAAAGAGAGAAACTCTCTCAGAGGCTTTGTACACACCCACGGCTCTCAGACAAGACACGTGATTGGTTCACGGCACGAGATTGACGAATGAGAGCACGAGTGGAGTGGGAGCCTCTTCGCCTCTCTCAGAAGCAAATGTTGACGATCCAGCACCGATATCTGACGATGAGGCGCTTCCCGAACTGATTTAAAGGGCTCATTATACCAGTGCAGTAACACCACCATCAAGAGAGAGAAAGTAAATGTATAATGTTAAGGTTTTATAATTAAATAGATTTAATTAAAATATATTTAAAGTATAAATATATATACTTTTTACACAAACCTGAGTACTGCTGTTATTAAAGCGTAAAGGGGGACATACCAAATACTGAGAAAGTCTAAAGGGCATTTACACAAGTTTTTCTGGCTGTTCATTTACACGACAACTGTATTTTGGGCTCCAGAAAATTAATTTTTTTTGTGTTTAAGATTTTTGAAAACGATACGGTTATCATCTCTATGTAAGCTTCAATAACATCAATTTGTGAAAACTGTTACATACCCTTAAATTCATGCTAATTAGAAAATACAAAATAGCAACATTCTCACTAGTGATCACAGACATTTGAACTGCATTATATATAAAAGGAAGGATAGCGAGAATCAGTTTCATTGGGGAAAAAAGTGGCAGGGGTGATCACTGATTTAGAAAAAATGCTGAAAAAGTGGAACACTGATGTCCTCCTTTTTATGTGGCTCTGAGACTTTGGCGGCTCAAAACACTTGCCCTTTAAAAATGGACAAAGGAAATGATCTCCAAGGGTGATAAGTCAAGAGGTACTGAAACTGAGCCACCTTGAACTTCAGTAGCTCAACTATTGATTGGTTTGTCTTGGCATGGTTACAGAAAGTAATTTTGAAGAAAAGAGAGCTGGGAGGAAAGAAATGATCAAAGCACTTTGGTCCTATGCTCAATGGAGCAACACTTAAAGGGCAACAGGTGTTTATATCTGCCAGGTCCATGAATGAGCCTTTCCTAACTAGACTGAAAACTTACTGAAAGCACAGAAGATGCTACTTTAATTGGAGTTTGTTTAGAGACAGCAGAAGTAGTAAGACCACACTGAACTACATTTTGTCTCCAACAAGCTGATTCAAAATCTATACTTCCTACACTCATGCCCTGAAGTCACATCAAGATTTAGCCATTTTGCTCCACTAAGTTATTGATGTATGTGTCCAATTTGTTCTTACGTTTAGTAAAACAGTTTGTTTAGAGCTTTTATAAAAACATTTTTGAAATTGTTCATATGGAAACCAGATTCCTGTCAGTCAGTGCAGTCTGATTCCATCCTTCTAATAGGAAAATAACTTAATGAAGATTCGCACTGGAAAAATCAACTTGTTCTAGTCGCAAGAGTGATTCCTAGGATTGACAGAATGGAACAAGAAGAAATGAGAAAAGAACACCAGCTGATACCCAAGAGAAGACATGAGCCGTACAATTGATTTATTGACTCAGAGTTGTCAATAAGTGAAGTGGGACACATCAATCTGGATCGAGAACTCTGGATCAGTCCAGTGGATGAGAAGAAGAGAAAGACAGCTCGAAGGCATTAGAAATATTTTATTTATTTGAGATCACCAGCCTTTTTAGCACTATACAGTAGAACAGATTACATTGCACCATAACCATTTGTAATTCCTTTCAACAAGTAACACGTGAAACAAGTGTAGATTTCACAGGATAATTTGCATGAACTATCCTTGGATTATTGGATATACTGTATACCCTGATCTTCATATCAAGCTATCAGACAAGAGATATTTCTTTGCACCACCAATAATATCATAATTGGCCAGATGACAGCTTGTGTTTTCGGTCCAAGGACCAGTTTTGTACACAATTCCACACCAGATGGTCAGATTTTATCAAGTAAAGCTTTCACACTGACAATCATGGGCAATAGGGCAACCAAATTACTTTACAGTGGTATTATGTTTTGTTACTTATTTTCCTCTCTGAAGGGAACATCTCTGCCTGCCTTCAAACTATTATGAGCAACATATTAAGCTGACACAAGGTCAATGAGCATATAAGGTAAAGAAAACAGTGGACAGTTGCATAAACAGCTAAGACTAGTCTAAAAAGTTAGTTCCCTTTTCTTTTTTTTTCTTCAAGACTCATCCTAACTTTTTAAAGTCAGCCAGATGAAAGGTAGATCAGTCTACTTTTAATTGGATAAGACTGATTGCTTGCTAGTTGATGCTGATCAACTAGTCTGCTTGATCTAAATGCTAGTTGATTAAATGATTTCATAATGCCGTAATGCAATTTTGTAAATAAGATCATTATAAATCACACCGTAATGCTAAATTTGTGAAACTGTCAAAAAATTAAATGTAGGCTATCTTTGGTCGCAACGTCAAGACAAAGGCAGTCTTTGAACCTCTCTCACTGTCCGACGGAGTACCAACGTTTAGGAGCCATGACACAGATATCGATCATCTATCATCTTTTGTCTAGGTCAGCACAAAATCATAAAATGTGTACTGGGCATAAGACACAGTCTGAACAAAGTGGCTAAGTTTATGCAACTGGCCCTAGCAGCAGTATTCATTCATACACAACATATCTATTGTTTTACCATGCTAAACCAAATTCTTTATATAAATTAAATGCCCTTTTGTTTTATATTTTATCATATATAGTAATACCTTGAGATATGAGCGTCCTGACATACGAGTATTCCGAGATACGAGCAAGCTTTCTAGTAATTCTTTGAGTAAATATTAAGCACGCTTATAAACGCCAACGCTAGGTAGTAGTGCACCCGCAGCAGCTCAAGCCGCCTCTTCTATGGGGTAATTGTATTTGATCGCCACTAGAGGGCCACCTTGGTTTTACAGCAGGAGGTTACCCGGGGCGACGAGTGATTCACAAGTATTATGGTTTGAGCAGCACGAGTTATGCATGTTCAGTAATAATAAATATGAGGTTCTGAGGCTATCCAATACACTACACGGGAAGAAACACTATACTCCTGTATTGTGTTTGCATTATCCAAGTTATCTGTCCCTCCTCCTCCTTTGCACATGCCGCCATTAGCCGCTACTGTATCGTCTGTCTCGAAGAAATTTTATTTTTCCCCTGTTATTTCTTTTGGGAAAAAATGATTTGAGATACGAGCAATTCGAGTTACGAGCTCTGTCCTGGAACGGATTATGCTCAAGGTATCTCAAGGTATTACTGTATTGCAAAGACATAAGTCACACATTTTAAGTGTACACTACTTGTTGAAGCCACAGTAAAATGTTTACTTGACACACTACTTGACAAAAATTTCACAATTTGATTTCGATTCACAAGCTTGAGATTTCATTCGATTTCGATTCTGAGTCATTCAAACATATATCAATATTGAAGAATTTCAATTTATTTAGCAAAATACTAAAGTTAATCTCTAGTTCAACCTCTCTCAAGGTGACTAACGAGTTTACGGTCATTGAATGGTTTTTCAATGGAGGTAAATGTAGCAGTAATGTTAATTATCAGTAAGTGATTACGAGACATGATGCAGACTTTGGTAAGTTGTACAGCACCTTTCAAAATGTACAGCTGCTCATTCAAAAAAAAAAAACTGATAAAAAGATCAATACTTTGTATTTAATTTGGTTCATCAAAATGAAAGTCGATTACAATCAATATTTTTAACCCAGCCCTAGTACTGTCTCCAAACAATCTATAGTTTCTATTTACTATTACTTATTAAAATACTAGAATAAGACCTAGATGACAAAATAAGTAACAACAGCAGACACAATCACACAGTTTTACTGCAATGTCAACATTCCAGGACTCAAACTCTCGTCACTGAAGTGACCCAAAAGAACACAATTCCCACTGCTATGGGCTAAAAAAAGAGGTCTTTCCTGAATTCCGAAATTATTTTCCCAAGAACCGATCCATACCTTAGTAAATATGACGTGCCCTTTGCTTTCCTGAGACTGGAAAGGTCAAAAGAAAAGACCTCAAAATGCAAGTACAGTTTCAGATCGAATCAATAACATCGTGATGTAGGTTTCTGCAGCTTGGAAAAAAATTATCTTGATATTCTTGGCACAATATTTCATATGGTTAAACCTAATTTGATCATATTTGATCCCGAATTACCTGCTGTTTCAACTACAGAAAGATGCCAATCCACACCATTTTTAAAGTCCACCATTGTTAATCTACTAACTCTCCTGTCTTGTTTATTTAATGGACAAAACGGCAAATTCTGCATTGTGATTGGTCAGATCATCTGCCAATCAAACTCCCGGCAAAGGATTATGCAACTTAATTGTTAAATCAATAGCCCCTAAACCAAATGCATTGTACACCGTTATTATTTGAACCAATTGGTATCATTGCTATTACTTCATGCCTGACTTAATTACTGAAAGCCCCTCTTCCACTCAACCCAATCATCAGCTACTTCTATACAGCCATCGTATTTTCCAGGATGTTTTATTATTCAGGAAGTTGCATTAATTAATGTAAGTGTATAGTCGTTTTCCAGCAGAGTTTTGTCTTTTTCTAAGTTCATAGTCTGTTTTGAGCACGGAATTATCCATGTTCCCAGTGTCGCTTTCTGAAGGCATCTAAACCCCCTTCAATTTAGTTGCATTACTTTGCATAAATTTTACATGTGACGTGCTTGCTGCATTTAAACCTCCACTTAGGGAAGTAAAAAGAAAAAAAAAGAAAGAAGAACCGAAACCTTGTCAACAGAATTCTCTAGCAGGCAGCATTAAGGCTGAGACTGTCTTTGTACTGTAAAACAGGCCTGGGGGATGATATCAGCACGCTCGAGCCTGACATTAGTATCTCACTGCTAAACCTTCTAGAGTTCCTGCTCCACTAGGGGCAGATCAAAGAACAATTCAGTCACGAACTCTTATCGACGCACAAAAGCGCCGTCGCGCCGCTGAAGGAGGAATACGGCCATAAAAAGGGATTGCCACTTTTCAAAGGAATAATGTTTTTCTAGAAAGGGAAAACAGGAAAATACAAGCATGTGGTGGCTGCAGATATCACAGAGAGAGAGAGAGAGAGAGAGACTCCTATGCTTCATACTCTGTGCAGTTAAAAGGATATTTGTGTTTTCTTGCATGCTCCATGACAGCCTCTGACTTCTAAGAGTATGGATACAGAGCGCTGCTGTTTGCATGTACAAAGTACGTGTTAATGTAACTCTACTGTAGAGAGGAGATACAGAGGATGCACACAATGTAATTATGCTCAAACATTTGAAGATGCTCATAGATTTATGATATTTACATAAGCTGCAAACACTAACCCCTGACTGTCAATGTCACTCAGGGTAACAAATGTTGCTGCATTATGTAGTGTGTCTCAATGTGCTATGCAACATAGATACTAAAGAATGACATCAATACAAATATATAAAAAGAGGACAAGCTCTGTCTGCATTCAAAACAACAGCTTAAGAAGGTTCTATAATTAATGTTTTTCTATATCTAAAAGTGCTGTAAGAATTGCTTTTGAATATCATACTCTATTGAAACAACCCTACCAGCTTATTTGAGGTTGTACGAGTTCAATGTAAATATTAAATAAATAACAAAAAAATGCTTAAATTACACACTACCTTTCAAGGCTTTATGGTAAGATTTTTTATTTTATTTTTGAGAGAAGTTTCTTATGCCCAGCAATTGGCTATTTCATAAAAAAATACAATAAAACCGAATATTATTACAATTTCTAATAGTGGTTTTCTTTTTTTATGTTTATTTAGAATGTATTTTATTCCTCTGATGGCAAAGCTGAGATCTCAACACTAAATGTTAGATGATTATCCTGATGACACTGTTTACTTTATTGCTTTAGAGCGACTGACACATTATTGCAAGTGAACAAGGGCATGGACAACTGTCAGGAGGGATGGAGTGGAACAATATGTGCTTGACAGAATCAAACAGAAGCTCACCTTGCATAATTGTCTAATTGCATGCGAGCGCATCTGGTTGTTGTAATTGCATTTGTTCATGTAGTCAATTTATTTCATTATGGCCTTGTGCGAGTCAACATTAAACTTAGTATTTTGGGCTGACTTCCAATTTTTCCACACACACACACATCCGGCTACATATAGTCTAAGCCCAAGACATTCTGTTCTTTGTTTATTTACTGAATGTCTGATACACACTTCATACAAAAATGGAATGCATTTTCTCAAATCTGGCTAATTTTATGCAACTTTTGAGTGTAAAAAATTGCTAAACTGTGCAATGGTAATTTTTAACGTCCATAACCGCATTACTTTGCATTGTAAAACAAAGAGAAATTGTCAGTATGATACACTAGTATTTCAGACTGCTTGATTGACATTATTATATCACAGTTTTGCTTTTAATTGACTATTGTACAGCTGACATGGACAAGACACTATATATTTTAATTTTTTACTCAATATTCATGACAGCAAATCGATAATTGAGTGGCAGTGCAGTTGGACAGAATTTCTGGTCATTAGCTCATCCTATCAATGTCTCCCTGGCTTAAAAGTCAAATTAAATACATTCACACTGCATTCCCTGAGCCTTTACTGACCATTGCACTTAACTATAGACACAGTGGCCAAAAACGTAATACAAAAGGAGCACCTCAATATCGTGATGTTCGACATGCACTCCATTTTCAAAAATACAGTCGCCATTTTTAAACTGTACAAATGAAAGTTTATAATTTGAACACAAATTCAAGAGGATCCAAGCTTTTTAAGCTCTACTTTTATGTTGATCTGACTAAAGTGGTGATTCTAAGGTGCAAAAGGTATAAAGAGTCCTGAACAAAACTCAATTCTATTACAAGTTACTAGCCAGCATTTACACTGTTTCCAGATGTTGTCCATATATACATTGAAAAGACAAGTGTAAACATGTCTGATCGTCATGTTGTCTAATCAGTGTGTCCTGATCCAAAAGAAGTTCAGAATGCACTGTGATCAAATCGCTCTGTATGTAAACGGAATCTAGCCATTGTCTCTGCATTCACAGGTCGACGCATTATAAATACCCGCCGGATGCAGTTTTGACAAGAAATTCAACTCATTTGAACTTGACAATTAACGTCAATGTTTAAAATGGTTTATTTAGACTTACTGTACATGATGTGCTGCGTGACATTTTGCAACATACAGAAATAATCGGTGTACGAGCATGGAAAGTTAAATCGGTGTGCGAGAAAAATATTCCCTCGCCCACGCGCATTTTTGTGTGGAAAGTCCTACCGACAGCCTCTCATAAAACAGTCACGCGGTTCCAACCCCTGTATCGTTCATTCTCTCGGTGTCGCTCGGTTTATTTGCATCATTCATCACAGTGCATACTTTTATAAGTGATTTACAGGGGTTTTAACTCCTGTTGTTAACATTAATTGTGATCGCTATTGTTCATGTAGTGAAATATATACGTACAGTACACCATATAGAAAGAAGGTACGAAACCCTCCCTCTAAGCAGTAACACCCCCCCCCTCCTCCCCCGTTCTCTCGTCTCCATCACGACAGCAGAGCGGCTACGCAAAGCTAAAGTATGCGTTACAGTAAGTTGTCAATTATTAATTAGTATTTATATGAAATGTTAATGGTTACAATTTTAACAGGGTTATAATTAATAGGGTAAAACCCCCAAAAAATGGTTGTGTGGAACGAATAGAGTGATTTTTAGTGCATTCTTATGGGGAAAATTGTTTTGGTGTACGAGAATTTGGAATTACGAGCTAGCTCTTGGAACGAATTAAACTCGTAAACCGAGGTATTATTGTATTTTTGATTGATATGAATAGATCACAAAAATCACGTGCTGGCATTGCCATTGATAGAGGCTAAAGCAAATGCTGATTTATGCTACCAGGCCAATTGAAGGTTCTGCCTTTCGAACATAAACTCAAATTGATGTAAACAAAGAATGCACCGTGTCCTGATTGGCTTGATCATATCATAGTGATTGCATGTTAATGCCAAGTGTAAACACAGCCCTAGTTTGATGCCTTCCACCTCTTGTGCACAGAAGCAGAAGATCACACGGGAGAGAAAAAAAAGAATAGACAGACTCTATTAAAGTCTGAAGAGCAAGTGTGAGTCTGAGATTAGTCTTAAGGCACCATGAAGCTTATTTTCAGCAACCCCTCAGAGAAACAGAAAGATGACTAACTCGGCTTCTTGAATCAAAACACCTCTTAATATGTTAAAAATTATACTACATGTATCTGGAAGTACATTAAAAATACAATTCAGACAAACCTCTTCTAGCTATCTTTATATGCGATTAATTTCACATGACAGCTGTTCTGAATAACAGCTGTAACATATTACAGTAATGGCATCTTAAAGTATATCAGTTGTTTCTCCATATTCTTTACAGGCGTGAATTTGTCAAGCAACGGCTATATTGTTGATGTGGGTGGTGAACTGACGCCCTCGGTTATCAGACAGAATGGTAAAATCATTCGCTTCTCTTTTCTGCTGCAAACAATCAATGTCGACCTCTCTGAGGATCAAATAGACTTGAGTTGTTTTCCTCATGCTTCCTAATGACAATGCTAGGAAATAAGTTGGCTTACAACTTCTCATGCCGAGAAGTTGTATAGTTCCTTAAATGGGTGTGAATCACTGCGCCTGAGCTACACTTGAGGCCTTGGTTTTGTCTTCATAACAGTCTGAGAAAGAGCAGGATCAATAAGAGCTGTTTGAATCTATGTCTGCCTTTGACAAAGTGACAAGTGAACAGTGTGTTTGAACGCTGAACAAGGAAGTAGGTGGTTTTTCAGATATAGCTCATCTACATAGAGTTGATACATTTTTTTAACGAGACTATGAGCCGAAGAGCAGCCCATAAAACGGTTCATTTCTCACCAATACAGGTAAAAGCATAAAGGATGAAATTCTGCCGGTGGCCGAGATCCCCCTGCTGCTTTTAAATGACAGCCATATATCTTTGTCCCTTTAATTACTAACAGGACTCACATTAAATATAATTACAAACTATGATCAATTACGGAATTTTAATTACCACTAATAAGTGACCATCTGCTTGGCAGCAAAGGGGCAAGGTGGCGGTGGGGGTCCGGACCAATGAGACCGGAAACTAGCATTAGTGACTGTCTGGCTCACTGATGTCACTCATATGAGAGAAGAAAGTGTCTCGACCACATCTGTGCCAGGGTCAAAAAGTTGATCATCTTGTCACCTATATGCAAATATTCTTTACAGACATACATGCACACACGAAGCTCAGCTCTTCTTCTTTAAAGTTAGATTAGAATGTTATTTCCTTTTGCACTCTCATTGGTACCAAAAAAAACAACAAAAAATACTTGATCTTCCAAGGGTTCTGCAAAGATAGCTAACAGTTTTCTGCACAAATCTGAAAAATTCTACATGTGCAATTTGCTGTAACCAAAGAGTTGTAATTTAAACACTCACTGTATTAAAGTCAAGGCAAAACCTATTTTCTGTAAAGTGACAAATTTACAAGAGAAACAGGATATTCAAAGATGGGGAAAAGGTTTCAATTTATCCATCTGGGATTGATTGTATTGTGAAAAGTGGGCATTTTATACTAAATTGGAGACAGATAAAACACTATCAAACATAGCCTGTGTGGACTAAGTGATGTCATTAGTAAGGTTGGGTCTCGTTTGGGTTTTTTACAATACCCAAATTGCCAATTCCAAATTGATACCTTTAAAGGGTACCAGTGCCTAAACACTGCCTGAATAGATCTTTTTTTAAATAAGAGCCACGAAACGATGGAGGATGACATTAAAGAAAGGTTTTTTTTTTTTAATAGTATTTTTTTTTAACTGAACAATATATATAAAAAGGTTTAAAGTACACTTAATTACATACATATAAAACACTACAAAATTTACAATAAAACAAGCCAACTACAATAATTTAAGACAATAAATAACACTGAAAAACAGTTACAGCACTAGTAACAGCAAAGTAGTCAGTATTCTTGGTATGGTCTTTGTGTATTCGAATACCTGTTTGCTGCTCAACAGTGGCTTTTTAAAGCTGCCCGTTCTTCTGTGGTCTAAATCAGTGGTCCCCAACCTTTTTTGTGCCGTGGACCGGTAAACGTGTGATAATTTTGCCGCGGTCCGGTGCCCGCTCGAGATTGTTGACGGGGGGGGATGGGGGTGCGAGCGAGATGGATGATGGGTCCGCGCGAGATTGTTGATGCGGGGTGCGGGGGGGGGGGGGGGGGGGTAGCGAGACTGTTCAAACGCCTCCATAGTCACAGCAGCTCACGGACCGGTCCGCGAATGCGCTCCGCGGCCCGGTACCATTTCTTCGACGGTACCGGGCCGCGGACCACTAGTCTAAACGACTCACAAATCTCTCCCATACAAAGAATGTGTGCAAATGTCTGTAAATATGTGCACTGTAAAGTAAATAATTACGTAACTAACTAAAAGAGTAATAATAAATCATAATACAGTAATATCTCGGTTTACGAGTGACTTCGTATACGAGCAAATTAGTGTACAAGCATGGAAAGTCAAATCGGTGTACAAGCATTGTATCGGAGTGCGAGAATTTTTCCCTCGCCCACGCGCATTTTTTGGGTGGAAAAGTCCTAACGCTCCGCATCGTCTCGCATTTCTCTCACAAAGCCCATCACCCTTTAACTCGTTCATTCTCTCAGCGTCGCTCGGTTTGGTTGCATCATTCACCACAGTGATGCTTTTATAAGTGATTTACAGCGGTTTTACCTCCTGTTGTTTATGTTAATTGTAATCGCTATTGTTCACGTAGTGAAATATATACGTACAGTACAGCGTATAGACATTGGCCCTCAAGATGAGTAAGAAAGAAGGTACGAAATTCACGCCAGCACCTTCACACCTCCACCTTCACCTTCAGTCTCCTTCACGCCAGCAGCAACGCTACTCAAAGCTAAAGTGCGCGTTACAGTAAATTGAGAGTTTAATTGTCAATTATTAATTAATAGTTATATGAGATCTTAATGGTTATAATTTTAACTGTAATTAATAGGGTAAAACCAAAAAAATATTTAAAATGTGCATTTATGATCATGTGGAAAGAATCGAGTGACTTATTGCATTCTTATGGGGAAAATTGTTTTGGTGTACGAGCATTTTGAGTTACGAGCTCGCTCTTGGAACGAATTAAACTCTTAAACTGAGGTATTACTGTAATAATAATAATAATAAAAATAAAATGTACACAGGGAAATTATGTGCGTGTGATTCCTCTGGTAATCCGTAAAGAATCAGAACAGAATGTAAAATTGAAAAGGATGACTAGCAGCCTCCCATGGGCGTCACTTCATATCTCTGTCTATTCTGTATGATCTCTCGGTCTCTCTCCCACAGTAGTGAAGGAAGGTCTGTGCACATCAGCATGCTACACTATCAACACCAGGGACAACCATTCGCCTTTGCTGCTCAAAGTCAAGATAAATCCTCAGCTCGGTCATTTCAAACCGAATCTCTCCCTTACTTTCCCCTGCTATATCGGTGGACATCTTGTTAACATTGATGAGTTCAAATGTACTTTCTGTCTCCCTCAACAGCATTCAACTCTCTCTATTTCACTTGTAGATGCTTTTTTATTTGCCTGTAAACAAGTGACTGGCTGCCGTGTCAGTCTGAGTGAGAGAATGTTCGAGTGAAACGCAAGTTGACAGAGTCTCTTTAATTGTCTCAGGTTTAATGTGCTCTCCAGATCTTCACTGCTCTTACTCTGCATGCAAATAAATCAGTGTAGGTGCATGTCAAAAGCGGCCCGGAATTAACAAGAAGCAATTTCCTCTTGCTTGTCTTTCATTAGCAAATAAAATAGAAAGTATTTAGAGGAATGCAGGGATTAGACCTTACTGTGTGAGACAGCAACTCTTTATCACATGTGACACCAATCACTCGGATGCTGTTAATGATGTAAACACAACATGAAATATTAAACAGACATTTGCTACAGTATATGATGCAGTCAATGTCATCCTGTCCAGTAAAGGTAATAATGAGACAACAAACATCACAAAGTATTTTGAGCCATTCATACTTTTATAAGAAATTTCTCCATTTAGTATTGAAAAATATTGCTCCTTTATAAAGGACAGATGTCTTATACATTTTCTCATGCAAGAATGATTGTATTTGGGGCTCCGTGGCATTAGAAGATTGAAAACCCCTGCTCTAGTGAAGAGGACATGAGGCAAGACTATTTGTTACAAAACAGTATAACAATGAAATGTGACATTCATTTAAGTCATTAATTAAACCTTCAAACAATCAATTTACAAACCTGAGCAACCTGGACACCTCCCAGAACAACCAAACAACTGCATAGCAACGCCCTGGAAACCACTCAAAACACCCTGCTATCATGACAACAAGTTTTGTACAAGGAAGAGCCCGTTACATTTCCTTGAGAAAATACACACATCTATTTCTGAATCTACTATTATACAGGAAACACCACCTCTTAATCAACACATGGTTACCGGATTTAATAGACACACTCTTAAATGTACTAAAAAATGCCATCTGTTTCTGCAATGACAACACAGACAGTTGCAGGGGGAAAATACACAAAATGCGTTGGCAGGTTTCACTGCAGTAAACCATGCTAGGAAGATGTGTTTAACAGCAGCACTGTTGGATTGTTTACTATGACAAATTATACATACTATTTTTTTTAAATGAGACAGTAATACTGCAAATAAGGAAAAAAAGTTACATATGGGTACGTCCTTAAAAAATGCTTCACATAAAGTGAGCTTTAGGAATAGTTATTGACTAGAACAGGGGTCGGCAACCTTTAATGTTGAAAGAGCCATATTTAACAAAAAAAAAATTCAAATATGTCCGGAGCCGCAATCTAAGGTTATATATATGAAGCGATACTTCGCTGAACTGTTGATCTGGCCGATCATTCTGTTGACGCGCGGGGGGGGGGGGGGTTTGGTGCGCGGAGTGACACTCGTGCGGCACGCAGCGCGACACTCCTTTCTTCCGTGGGCGGGACGATAGCGGACCGAGCGCGGATAGCGCGGGTTGCCGACCCCTGGACTAGAACCTATATAAATTTCCACAACAGCACTATATAAACTTCAAACTGAGAAACACAGGAAGTCGAGATTCCATTCTGCTCCTCTATAACGCTTCCTTGTCTGTCCTATCAGAGCTAATTATTTCAGGTAGGCGTCTTATGTGGTCTCCTCACAAAGTACACCAATGCTGGCTACTAGACACCTGTGGGGTTGCTTCGTCATCAACAAATGCAGATTTATTCCATGGCTGAACTTCCATCCATCTCCACGGCAACAATGACACCAAGAAAGAGGGTTGTGCTGGAGAAAGCGAGCGAGAGATGAATAACTCCACCTGGAGATTTCATTACATGGACACTGAGTACAGGATCGGGGCCCTAACTGATATTTTTAGCCTGGTACGCACTGGAACGTCTAAACACAGTGGAATTTCTGAGTGATTGCCTAACTAAATAATGCAAGACTACGCTCTCTGCTGAGCTCTCAAACCAAGATGCAGGAAACATCTGAAGATGACAGAAAAATGGAGGAGGAGTAGCTTTCTTTCTGCCCTTCTGCAAAAGTCTGCCCGTGTTCGTTTCAAAACACTCAGTCGTTGGCAGAGAGAAGTTCCTTGAATGGGGAAGAAAAAAAAAACATTTTCCTACAGCAAAATCCATATATTTCCAGACACATGGCTGGCCGTTGGCCTGTGGGCATTTAGATTACTATGCATTAACTCCCATCCAAGGCTTAAAAGAAACATAATCCTTTAGGGCAACAGTAGGTCACAGTGTGAAGGGTTTTTAGTCTATTTCAGTGACATCAGGAACTCCTGGGGTCGAAAATAAGACGACTCAAGTTTAACTCGTGTGATGGAAACAATTTCTGCCTAACTATATCAGTGGAGAAAGTCATTGAACATTGAAACTGTCATTATGTGGAATTGATATCGGTGACAGAATAGAGCGGCTTTGTCTACTTATAAAGAACGACCAAAACAGTTGTTAAGAACAAAAACACTGAGTTAAACTGAAAAGGTCCACAAAGGGAGAGAGAGACAGACTCTTCCATCATTATCAGTAGGAAGCATAGAGGCTCTCACAAGGACACTGGATGACTTTGAAACAGAGGATCAAACGACTTCAAACGTGGCAGAATAAACAGAATCAAGACTGGTTACCACTTCTCTATCATGTGTGCTCTTCCCATCAAAGGCACCAACTCGCATGATGTTCTTGAGACTGGATAACACAGAGCAAGGACAAAGGTAGAGAACTGAGAGAGAGTTTGAAATTATATTCTATGGTTAAAGCAAAGATAAAAACACAAGGACAAAAATACACAAAGCAGCATCTGCTGTTGCTGGAGAAAAAAAGTCCATTTCATGCAAGTCAATAATGAGATTTGAGACAAAGGCTGATTCATGTCATTTTACAAATCACTGCTGTTCAATTGCTTTTAAATTTGCAATTGCACGCAGCATGCAGATGCGAGGTTGGGCTGCGGCGTGCCGTACTAGGCAGAGCGATCGCTCATTGCAAGGAGAGAAACGCAATATCTCTTGATTTCATGAGGATTGGCTAGTCAAAGTTCATTCCTCATTCATCCGACTTCCTGCGGCGCAATCCATATCTGCAAATCTGACAAATAAACAGAAGACAAGGGACTGAAATTTTATTCTGGGGTGAGTAGAGCAGTGGGTAAAGGGAGGAAGAAAGAGAGATGAATTTATAAAAAGAAAGAGAGAGAGATGGGCCATAACAAAGAGTTGAAATGGGAAGTTTTGTCTTCCCAGCATGCCGTGCCGTACGTCAAGTGAAGAGGAATGGGATAATAAGTTTTAGCGCTCCCATGGGCAGCCGCTGGTCTGTCTGTAATATTGCTAGCAGCTCGCACACGAGATCCCCGGCAACAGAGGTGCCATAACAGAGCCCAGGACAACCCTAACCGAGTCCCAGTGCCACTCTGCCAGAACAGAACTGCTGTAAATTCACAGAAATCCCGGCAGACTCGCCAGCGATGCCAGAACCGCAGCCTGGAAGAGGGAGTCATAATCAGGATGGTCTGGAACATAGCCCTACTCCAACTGGAAGAGCCATTAATCACGCTCAATGGAGAAGTTTAGAACAGAACCAGAGGAGGGAGGGAGGGAGAGAGATGCACACCAGTGTTGGGAGTGTGATCTGAATACTTTTGTGCATAGTGTCTTTTTCGTCTACTAACAATAGGGATGTGTACAAAGCCAAATAGCTTATTTAGAAAGGCACAAATAATGGCTTAAAAATGGTCAGCATATACAGTCACTTTTCATGTTTGCTGGAAAACAAGCCTAAATAAACATCTAAAATCTCTACGCTACAATGGCAGTGTGAAGTGAAAAACCTGAAGAGCAGAGAGCGATCACAATAGCCCCATTGCCATCTCTGTTCTCCATCTCAGAAAGAGCAATTCTATGGTTTTACATATACATACATATTTAATTCATTCAGGTCATTGCCAGGTCTTAAAAATAGGTAAAAGTCACATGACATATAACACCGTGACATTATTTATTTAGCAAAATGGCAATACCATGGGTGACAAACTAAGCACACCATATGATTCAGCTGCTTGTAAAACCAATTAAAGCAGCAATAACTTGAAATAGTTAATTTCTGTATAACTTTATCAGTCTTTCAAATTGTTCTGGAGGAATTTTGGGCAGCTCGTCTTTACAATGTTGCTTAAGTTCATTGCGGTTTGTTGGCATTTGTTTATGTGTTAAGTTCTCAGAAGGTCCCGTCACAGCATTCCAATCAGGTTAAGGTCTAGACTTTTTTGGGGCCAATGCAACGCCCTTAATTCTTTTGTTTTTCAGCCATTCTATTGTAAATTTGCTGGTGTTCTTGTGATCATTGTCCTGTTTCGTGGCCCAACTTCGGCCAAGCTTAACCTGTTGGACAAATGGGCTCACATTTGACTCTGAAGCAGAGGTCGACTCACATGACTGTAAGGTGCCCAGATCCTGTGGCTGCAAAACAAGCCCAAATCATCACCCCTCCACTACTGTGCTTGACGGTTGGCATGAGACATTTGAGCTGATATGCTGTGTTTGGTCTTCACCAAATGTGGTGCTGTGCATAGCCAAACATCTCCACTTTGGTCTAGTCTGTCCAAAGGACATTGTTCCAGAATTATTGTGGTTTGTTTAGATGTGTAGAGAAAAGCAGCTATCTCTCCTGGCAAAGCCATACCTTTTCTAAGTGAACTGAACTTTATCATTTAGTACGTTAACTGACACCTAAACTTCTGCTTTTATAAAGTTGGACACACTTGCTGGAGATCAGTTAATCAAAGGCAATTGATTAGAAGTGACTATCTGCCATTTAATTCTTATGGAAGCAAAAAGAGGGTACTTAGTTTGATACCCAAGGTGCCTTCATTTTGGCCTAGTTTTATTAAACAATTAAATGGTGTAATATGTCATGTGTTGTTCATCTGAGGTGGTTTTTACCTCATTTTAATACCTGCTAAAGACCAGATTATGTTTTTATCATGTCCTGATTTGTAAATCCTTTCTTTGTCCTTTCTTTTTCACATGACTTTATAAAGGCATTTGAAAAACAGCGAAAAAAATGATGGAATAATAAAGTTTGCAATGATTCAATGTGACCTTCACATAACAGTAGTTATTAAAATCTGTTATAATAAAAAAATCAACACCCTTAAGCATAAATATTTCTAAAGCTCAAAAAAGCAGCCATTCACGGGTGAGAGAAGTTGATTTGTGATTTCAGTACCTTCACAGGTCACATCTAAAATAAACAGCGACAAAGGAAGCCAAACTCAAGTAAAACAATGAGGGAACGGGACGATCGGCTTTCAGAAATCCCAGCAGTAACTAAGCAAGGGAGTTTTCTTGAAATATTTCTTGTGATGGAAAGGAAAGACTTGCAGACACAATCCCACACAAGGGACGGATGGGAGACTCTGATGTGGCACAAAGCAGCTCCTTGGGGCACTCAACAGAACTGCCACATACAATCAATAGTACAACTCGCACCTAACACAACATTTTCCAGCAGCTATAGCCTTTTGTGCCATCTATGATATAGAAATGCTAACACTCTGTGTGCATTGGATAAAAACAATAACTAACAATGAAGCAGGTAAATAAAAATCAGATACCAGCAGATCATTCATCTCAACAGGGTAACACTTTATTTCCATGGTCCACTTTAGACATTCTATAATTACCAACTGCACTTAATGAGTTCAAATAATGCTTTAAAAAAAAGAAATTTTAACATTGGAGAGTAACCGTTCTGTTAAACCAATAAAGCAGTGCTATATTGTTAATACCGTTACAGGCACAGCACTGTCTCTTGTACCTCTGCTTAAATATAATCCTGCTAGACCAATGCACTTTCATTAAAGCTACATTAAACCTGCGTTGGTGTAAATCAAACGCCAATATACATGAACGGCAGCAGTGTGACTATGCCAAACCAGCAAAGCTGAATTGAAAAAGTCACTTCGAAATTAAGTTTCATATTCATCACGTTGTAAATGAGATTCAGATGAATAATGAAATGACTTAAGTCAAATCAAGGCTTTGTGATACAGCAGACTGTCCATCAAGAATGGCAAACGCTCAATTACAATGCATTAAGGGACTTCTACACAGCAACAGCTAATGACAGTTTATGAACAGGATGCCAAATTGCCGTTAACAACTAGTTCTGAGTAATGATGAAAAGATAACAGCATCACCCGTTAAACGCTTCTTTCACCGTCTGGTGCACAGTCATGGTGATCGATGCATGTTTTGGAACGCACAAATCAAGTGACCCTCGACAAGCACTTAATGATAACAAATGAGCATCTCTTCTCGTTCTTCACCGATTCCTCTGTTTCTCATCGGCCATACTAGACTGTCATCAAACTCTATATCACGATCTTATTAAAACAAATGAGCTGATCTCACAACAGTCTGCTCTAGATCCCTGTGTTGTAATTTGGTCATCCGACTAGGTTAGGCTCAGAGGAAACAAAGCAATGACTGGAATTCAATAGTAGCTTCATCAAATTTATGAGCATGGCTTCCTAAATGACAGTAAGCTGCTGATTAATCTTTTTTGTTATTTCCGCCATTGTTAGCACAAGAATGGGATTGAATTTTTTTATTTCAGAAAGCATGAAATGAGCAAAAGATGACCATATCTGGAGATGCAATAAGCTAGAAAATGTGATTGATAAAATGGACCTATTGTGTATTGTCACAGAGCAAAGACGAAGACAAAGATCAAAGGAACTTTAGTGAATACAAGGATATACGTAACAGAAGTGTTACCTCAAAAGCGTAGTTCACACAAACATGTAGTCAACACAAACAACAATCGACAACTGAGGAGAGAACAAGGAGTACTAAATAGATCAGTGGTGATAAACAAACGATGAAGAACCGTTATTAGTGTCCATAGTAACTGATGAATGGCAAGAGGAACTAAAACAAAGGAACACATGACTGAAAAAAGACAAAATAAGAGTCCCGGTACTGTGACGCCGTGACATATATATTTAGTATGTAAAAGAAATAGATACAGTAGGGGTGTAATAGTACATTTATTCAACACGAACAGTGATAGATGGTATAGACCAGTGGTTCCCAACCTTTTTTGTGCCGCGGACCGTTAAACGTTTGATAGTTTTGTCGTGGACCGGTTACCGCTCAAGATTGTTGATGGGGTTTGATTGGGGGGGGGGGGGGGGGGGTAATCACAATGTCAGACAAGTCATTCAGTGACCACAGCTTGTTAGTTCACCTGAGAAATTAACTCTAGGGGGAAGCATTTCACTAAATATATGTATTATTTTAGCTTATATATGCATTATATATTCCTCCAGGATGGCATATCCATACATCTCTGCTGCTTTGAATCATGAATCTGCTCCTTTGTGCAAGGAGGAACAGGAGAAGCACTACCAGAGCCCTACAAAAAGACCTAAAGCAGGATACCGGTGTCCAAGTTTCTGACCAAACTGTCAGAAACAGACTTCACGAGGGAGGCATGTGGGCATGTTGTCCTCTAGTGGGACCTGGCATTGCGTTCTCTTCACGAATGAGAGCAGGTTCACACTGGACACATGTGACAGGAGATTCCCCAGGACCCAATCTCATCAGAATGTTGGAAGTGCACACAGGCACATGGGGGCCATAAACTACTGAAGAACTTCATGCAAATTTAACTGACTTGTGTTAAACTGTGTGATTAAGTGATCCCTTATATAAAAATAAATAAAAGGGGACACTTAATTACACAAATTAAATCTCATATCATATTAAATAAAAATAATTCTAATATTTTTTCTGCCTCATATATTAAGTGTGTGTGTGTGTGTGTGTGTGTGTGTGTGTGCATACACACACAATTTATAAGGCAGAAAAAAATATTAGGTTTATTCTTTTAGCTCACTACTCCGATAGTAGTAGAAGGATTTTCACTGGTGGTCTCACTTTTTTTTTCTGCCTATATTTATTCATGGACTTCATACGCGCTGAATGAAAACTGAACCTGCAAAAGGTTCAATATGCATTACTCTCACTGAGAACCTTTCACTGCAATTTCACACCGCCCGCCACCTTCCTGCATCTTAAACAAGGACCTTTCGGTGATGAGGACAGCGAGAGCTTTAGCGCAAGTGAAAGACCGAAAGAAAAAGTGGAACATTAGCTCAGGCAGACACTACTACTCCGACACACCAGGAAGTGATGGAAGGAGAGGAAGAAGAAGACTGGAGCCTCTGCATTTGACATGTGGAGACATTAAAGCTATGGAGGTGGGGAGAAAGGCAGAGGAGATCTCATTAACATTGACATGCCAGTCTTTGACATGGCACCATGACACCATAATTACTGCCACGCACGATAGTCCTTCAGCTCCACCCTCTCACTGCTCCAGACAGACAGAGAGAGATAGAGACACCCATGCAAAATGCTTATTTATAATACTGTAAAATACCATAAAAATGCTTGGGCTCTGGGCCTAGCGTTTTGTGCATGTACAACAGCCATGCCATGAAGCTCTTTCAGCAAATGCAGATTCGGATCAGGTCTAATTGTGTATTCAAGCATTGCGAGAAAGATTGCATTTACGAGCTAAATTACAAGTAACACATTTTCTTATTCTAACATTTAGATATTTAAATCGAATAAAACTGAAATAATAAAATCTATAGATATCACCGTCAGATCAAACTGTAACACTTTCTCCAACAAGCAGATGGAATGATATCCGATTTATTGTTTCTTAATTTGACGTTCGGCATAAAACATCTGTATTGACAGTACATTTCTTGAAATGTAATGGGTTTGTTTTTCCATTTACAACAAAACTAGCAAGTTAAGTGTACAAAACACGATAAGATTATACGACTATTCATTATAATAAAACATGCACTTTGTATACACTGTGAATAGCTTTATGTTCTTAAGTCTGATTTCATACCACTTCTTAATAAACTGTATGATATGAGGGATCTTTAATGTAGCCTGTGCAGAAAGATATTGTCCGTATAATAGAATAAATATTTGATATAATAATGCAAATACTGTTTTGCGGTTATGACACTTGCATTGTAAACGTTCTCCTTCAGACCTGTCAGCAGAACAGCACTATCCATTTCCCTTCCATTGTCCTTACATGACAGTGCTCTCCAGATTTGAATGCAGGCCAGAAACCTGACCACAGCGTGCCTGAGGAACCTTGGAAAACAGCTCTCTGCACACTTGACTACAATGCTGACATTTTGAATGGAGCGTCAACAGGCAAGAGTGTGCTGGAGTCGCATGCATGGTGAAGCAGACACAAAGGAGAGGCATGGCAATATAATTAACATTTAGAAGAGAAAAGTGCAGTGTGAGACATTGAGAGCACAAACACGACAAAGACGACAGCCGATGCAATAAAAGGCCATGTTGACAATACATCTCAACCTGGAAGAAGGGGGAAAAAAGGGAAGGAACACAAGTGTTTTTTTAAAGCCAAACTCAGCCGGTATGGCTCGTACTATAAACACACGTGTCAAAGCATATGTCGCATAAGCTGTAGTAATTACAGCTGAAAACACATTCGCTTTAGAACGACGACATGCACTGTCATTGCCGTAGTACGATCAATCACTACACTCTCTATTGATCTACATTAATTAGGACAGTTGGGAACAATTACACCATTAAATCAAAACATCCCCCTTCCCCCTCAAAATAGGTTCATTAATGTGATCAGTTTGATTCACAGAATAAAGGAGACTTTCACTCACCTTCAACTTTGGCCTCTCAGACTAAACTAGTTATTGTTACAAAATAAATGATTGATGTTCATTGTCAAAAAGGCCCATAATGGGTGAATGGAGGACTAGCAAATGAAGGAATTAAAGAGAAAGGGAAGAGATGGAGTGAAAGGGAATGGACTGCTCGGCCAAATATTCAGATTTCCACAGTTCCTCAAATAATTTTCAGCTTTGGTGTCATCTTTTGCTACAGAAAGACATCAGTGTCTTATTTTGGATACTTTCTGTCACCTCACAGTATTTTTCTGTGAAACGAAGAGCTAGAGTTTGTTGTGATTGACGGGCCAATTAATTTGCCATTTGCCTCTCAGTCTGAAGGTAGAGTCACAGGGCTGTAATCAGACAAGTGCGGATGTGATGCTAACAAAACCATGGGTTACCTTGCCCTGGTCTGCAACTCCTTCCATTGCTAAAAAAAAGGTTTTGGCAAGCGTGCGTGTCATAATGGAAAATATTGTATGACACATTTACACAACACAATTACAGGCGGGTTCACAATCATGAGAACACAACAGACTTTTGTGTAAATAAATAGCTAGTGTACCATAAATTATTGTATTATCAATTATTAATGCATTTAATAATAATGAAGTATTAAAGATAAATGTAATATATACATATATACATACATATACAGTAATACCTCAAGATACGAGCGTCTCTACGTACAAGTAATCCAAGATACGAGCAAACCTTCGGGTAGATTTTTTCTTCTAGATACGAGTAAATGTTCGAGATACGAGCACGCGTACTGACGCCGATGCCGACGCACGTTCACTTCACGTGTTCGCTGACTTCTGTAAGCGTCGCCCGTAAGGGATTTTCTTTCTATTTTGTGCATTATTCTTCATTATAGCGATGATTTCTAAGAAAGGATAGTGGTAAGGATAGTAGTGAGAAGAAGAAACGCATGATGACCATGGAACTGAAGCATGAAATTGTGGATAAATATGAGTGCGGTGTCCGCGTGAGTGATCTAGCAACAAGAGCGTCAGGAGGAACTGTCGACTGAAGAGTTGATCGAGCTACAGACGATGAACATACGCAGGTGTTGCAAGAGATCAGCAGTAGCGAGGAGGAGGGTGAACCGGAGGAAAACATTTCTACAAGTGAAATTAAGGAAGTGATGGCTGTGGCAGAAGGTTTCTGATTTAATCGAAAAGAAACACCCTGATAAATTGTCTACTGGTCGTGCTTCTGCGCTTATTGACGACGCGTGCCTTACTTATTTTGAATGGGAGACAGAAACAAATCTCCCTCGATAGGCATTTTGTTAAAAAGTCTGCACCAAGTGAAAGTGAAAATATTGGTAGTCAGGCGAAAAAAGGGAGGAAATCAAATTGAAAAAAGCAAAACAATAATATAAAATAGAAAAGTAAAAATACGTAAGCTAAGTTCAGTTATGTTAATTTAAGTTTACATAAGTTACGATATGGAATCAAGTGTCTGCGTACCAACCCCCCTTCCGCAATCCCTCCTCTGCACCTGCCACACATATATACATATACATACATATACATACATATATATATATAATATCTCAAGAGCCTGCTATGCTGATGTAGTCGTTTTATCAATGATATGCTGGACTTACAATTAAATGATAAAATGAGGAGGAAATTATCTAAATAAATAACTTCAATGGAAAAAAGTACAATTAAATGGCATACTAACAATGCATAATGCATTTTAATCAAGTAAATGTGCCACTGCTGGAAGTACTAAATACAGTTTTTTTTTCATTATAGACAAAAGCTCAATGAAAATGCTGATACACAGAACAAATGCATTGCTTGGCATGTTTCCTCCACACGTCAGAATCATGCACCTGTCTTTCATTTCTTCTGTCTACCTTTTTCCCTGCTGTACCCACAACCTGTTCAAAAAGTAGCTTCTTGCTTCTTTAGTGTTCTCATCTCCATATTGCATGTCTTTGAGTGGAGCCATGTTCTATGCTGTGTGTGAATTGTGAACAAATGAAAGGGATCCCTCAGGCACTGCTGCTCGGTCTTATTCTTGGCACTTCACCATCATGAATTCTTACAGAAGACGGATTCCAAAAGCAGAGAGAAATGGAGAGAAAGAAGGAAGAAGGGGGGGAGAGGGCAGAGGCAATGTAATTGAAGTGCCATGAAAAATTAGCATCACCTAGCTACTAAACCTGCTCTATGAGGTACTTAGTGAAAAAAAGACCATTTGGACTTCAAACCATAGCATCAACTGCCAGATTTCATGCCACCTTTGTTTATGAGCCTGAAATTGATTTATTGAGGAGGGGGAAAAAAAGAATGAAATGAAGGATCTGTGTAGTAATTGACCCTATGACGGTTCTGGTCCGGATACACATGATTGGTCAGATGTGGAATTTATCATCTCATTTAATCAAGATGGATGAGGAGAAGGCTCAATATCATCTGAGCCCAAGAGGCCACGAGGAAAGACATGAAAGGATCGAGTCATACCTGAAATCCCATTAGATCCAAAACACACAGATATTCTTTCATTGGTGAAAAGACATTTTGTACATCTGCGGGCTTCAAATTTGGAGAGCTATGGTGCTTCATCTAAAGAAGCTCTGGCAGATGACTTTCATTAGCCGCAATGGGTCAACAATCCTTCTAATTCTTCCATCAGATGTTAGCGTCCTATTAACATATAACCCTTCATTGAGCAAAGAAGTTCTCCTTCGCCTACATGCACCTGGATGCAGATGAAGTGGATGCTAAGAGCACTACAAACACCCACATGTTTCCACAATCTGTGGAAATATTCATAGCGCATCCAGACCAAACAGCCCGAACAGGCTGGGGAGAGACTTTCTTTGTTTTGTCTATTAAAGCAGTCAACAGTGCTGCAAAGCTGACAGCAGCTTTTTATTCACTCACCACCTCATTTCAGAGAACAATGAGGATCATGAAAATTGCAGGGACCGCTAATTGACTGGCTTAGATGACTGGCATGTGGCGCTGGCGTTGCTTGTTTCGTATCTGCTAACGTGCGCACACACACACACGCATGCATATGCGCAGACAGACACACACACTTTCTCTCTCATTCTGTCAGTGGTAACACTAAGGGTCTTCTGATGACAAAAACTTCCCATAGACGGCAATGACAGAAGCTCAATTAATATCATAGCAGCCGTAGTTTAAAAGACGTGAGGACTATCTGTTTACTCCAGGCATTTGGGCAACAGACAATGCTTCTGACAGGTTAAAGCAATTGCACTGAAGGGATCAGATAATTGGACATTTTGTATAACAAAGCATGGAAAAGGATATTAATATCGTCCATGCTGATTTGTGCATTAGAGTATTTTTTGTTTGTTTGGTTGGTTGGTTTTTTGGATCATGGACAATGGTATTATTTTAAAGTTTTATTTACTTTCTCAGACAAACATTACAATTTTAACACGAAACATTTGACATGAAATAAAATAAATAAATAAATTATCGAATCGCATCTCAATACCAGGTTTAAACAGGACCTGAATAGAACAGAGTAAATATATTTGTAATGTAACATTTTCATAAAGATCTCAATGTCTCTAAAGCTGAGCACATGTAAATATTTTATGTTTCAGATGCTGTCAATATATACATATTTAACACTGAACGTGTAAATGTTATGTCGGAATACATTTTTACATTTACATTTATGCATTTGACAGACGCTTTTATCCAAAGTGACTTAAAATGCATTCAAGGAACATTGACGTTCTAATCAGTTCTTGCAAATGCCTACGAAATTTAATAAGATCAGGCTGGACATGGTCAATATCAATAAATGTTATATGTGTGAATAAACAAATAAGGTAGCTTGAAACGATATGAGCTTGAATAAATACTACTTTTTATAAACTATTCTTTAAACACGATAATCACTGGAGAAGACTCAGTCACAGAGATAGATATGTCAATCAGCGCAAATCAAAAAACAGCTAGTATATATTAACAAATGAAAGCATCAGAAAAGAAATGCTTTGAAACCACATCACTTACAGATGCTAAAGCTCAAAATCCTGGCCTCAGGTGACTAAAGTCTTTAATAATACACATGTGATACCAAAATTCAATTTTAAACATTTTTTTTTTCCCCAAGTGCTTTAGTCATAAATCCTCCATTATCCTTTTCTGTCTGTCTCTCTCAACCCCCTAAAATGACATTTATGGCAGTCGATCGGCTGCGAGAAAAACTCATTTGTTTAAGCAATACATCACATACACTCACATATGTGAGCCATCCCAATACACTGAACATAAATAGAAACAGCTAACAATATAAAGATTCTTCAATAAATAAAATAATACTTTTATGCTGCACAACAAAATATAACAGCACAGGGGATTGGAATGACATGAGGGGAGTAAATAATGACAGAATTTACATTTTGGGTGAACTATTCCTTCAAAGCAGTTTTAATCCCTATTGGGAACAAAGCCACAAGTTCTTTGACAGATAAAGTAGATGGGAAGTTTTGGATCTTTGGAGCTTCTCCACATTTGCAATTCAGTTCAAAGTTACAGGCCTTTTTCATCTAGCGTTTCATTATTTCTGTGCCTTTTGTTCTTACGTACATAAATTGAAAATTCCAAAAGAAAAGAAACAACAAAAGCAATCCTTATGACTTGTCCTCTCTCTTTACCTGAAGACGACATATTCAGCATGAACACTGCGGAAAAAGGAAGAAACTTTGAAAGGGTTTTCATCATCTCTTTCTGAAGATCTGTGTAACATGAGAAAAATGAATTCCCACTGGAGCGGGTTATCAATATTCAACAAGTGTATGGTAACTGTCCTCCCACTATACCCGCCGGATCCATGACTCTAAAGATTACGAAGTGTAACGTGCTGCACATCAATGACGTGAAGTGGCGAAAAACATTTTGGGTGAAAATATGGCCCAAACACCTCTACCGAGTCTCATTACACCACTCGGCTGTTTCATTTTCTCCTCTGTATTTTCATTTTCCCTTTTAGCTCTTTGTTGCGAGGTTTCTGAAGCCATCAGAGGTTGAGAAAAAAAAAAAAAAGACTTCACACCAGCACAGAAACACAAGCCACTTTTTTCTGTCAAAATCCAATGGATTTATGACAGTTACAACAAAAAAAACAAGGTCTTTAGAGCACATCTTTCTCTCTGATCTCAAACGAAGACGCCAATTTAAGGGTAGCATACAGAGGGCATGAAGAGGCCAAGCTTGGCCATCTGCCTCAGATGATTTAGCCGTCATTCACGACGAGATCAATTTCCTACCACCTGCAGCTATTTATTATGAAGTTATCACAATCAACAGCATGAATGATCTGGAGATGACTCTGTGTAGCATAAAAACAATAGCAATGTGTCAGATTGTTATCAAACGTTATCATTGTAACAGCTGTGTAAAGTGAGAGACAATTCTGTCATTATTTACTCAACATCATGTTGAAATTTGTATAACTTTTTTTCGATGGCATGGGGGGGGGGGGGCATCAGGGGGGTTAAATACTGTAAATATTCCACTGTCGTAATTACAGTGAATAGCTACATGTGCATTTGTTGACAAGCTGAATGATTTCAAAAGACAAGAAGGCTCAAACATGTTGACTTATAAGGAATAACGTAGGAATGACAGAAATATTTTGTTTTACTGAAATCGTTTTTACATATACATTTTGTGGTAAGCGTTTTAGAGGCTAATATGATGCTAGCCCCTGCCATGATACCCATAATGATAATAATCATGCCATGTTGGCATGACACATTGTGAGACGTAATGAATTTTATACAAACTTGCATGCCCCCATATTTAGAGGCAAGTATATGAAAGAAACAGAAGCCATTTGCTTTATTCGAAGAACATAGTACCATGCAAGTACCATCAGAATGATTTAAAAAAATAAAAAATTTATTGTACATACAGTAAAGTTGCTTTAAGGTTTACCGTATTTTCTCGCATATAACCCGTGGGTTATACCAGATTTTACAAACCCCGCAGGGGGGGGTGTGGGCTATAGCACAAATTGTTTACACATAATAGTATTTCAATATATTTGTTACGCCGCTAAGGACGTAAGGGTTTTTTTGCGGTATTTTCTTTCTGTTTTTCTGTTGTTGTCTCTGGCGCTTGTACTATCACTCTGACAGCTGGCGCTGATAGGCTGTCTGACCTGTCAATCATGCAAGAAGACGTGATTGGCTGTGCTGCCATGAGGGCGGGCTCTTCTCATTTCATCCGATGATCAACACCTGAATTTTGCGCACAAGCACTGTGTACCGAGCCTGAACAGTTATGGATAATTGACATCATGCGAGCAACTTTCGAAATTCGAATGTGAACTTACACAAAAAAGTTCATCAATCTATGGGTGCGGGTTATATAAGGGTGCGGGTTATGCCAACAATTTTTTGCACAAAACCTGCGGGCTATGTGAGGGTTTGGATGATCTGCGTCTGCGGGTTATATGCGGGAAATACGCTAATTAAGTTTAATCAAAAAGTTTGGTTTTACAAAGTAGAGACAGGATATCCAGACAAATTTCTTACTATTCTATACTGGTTATAGATTTTAGGATCCCATAGAGTGAGTAGCTTTTATATTCTTATTAAGAAGCTCCTGAAATCATTTGAAGGCCTGGAACAGTATTTTGAATGATTTTGGAACTGTGTCCTGCGAATGAAATTTTCAGTCTTAGCCTCTGACCTCTAGATGAAACTCTGGCATGAAATTCGGCATGCCTGATCTTTGACTCCTGTTCCTCTGAGTTTGAACCAATTTTTAATGAGGCTCATTCATACATCTCATATATTTTCTCTCTGTGAATGGACGTTCAGTATGGCAGACCACCCTAAGGGCCAATTCACACCAAGAAATATAACTATAGTGGTATCCACAGCAACATGCACGATGTGCACAATGACATTACGTCCTGTAGCTTTAAATGCTTGAGCTTGTTAAAATCATGTGGATTCTGATTGGCTCTCAATGTTTTTATCATTCATCAGCTGATTTTTTTTTTTTGTGTGATTCCAACAAGACAAGTAGCATCTTGTAACCACAAGCAGAGCGCAATAACATTGCTAAAGCTGCTCAAATTGAATCTCTTTACATGAAGCGTGCCCTAATCATATATATTCAACACTTACGGATATAAAATTCTGAAAATTGTGTCTAAAATGAAGTAATGCTCTCTATACATCCTGCCTTTCCATGTTTCGGTTCTAAACGAGCATTGCTGACACATCGATTAATCAGTCCACTTGTTTACCACATTAAAAAGCTTTCGCACAGGCATTTCTCTTGTGTGAGACGAGTCATGCGGGGCAGAGAGAGAATGTGGAAAAGGAAAAAAAAGACAGGCAGAGGAGTGGAGATTCATCTCTTCGCGGCGGGTAACAGAGCGAGATTTACGATCCGCACAACGCTCGCCACATTTCCCTGTCCCTGCCAGACGACAACTGCTTCATTATCATTTTAAATTGGGCTTTTTGTTTCCGGCGACATGAAAACAGCGGCAAGGTAATTGAAAAGTAAACTGCCGTTCGCCAACGACCTCTACACAGCATCCTAATCTTCACACAGCAGAGAAGACGAGAGAGAGAGAACAAGAGAGAGTATCCACCAGTAGGGTAAAAAGTAAATATACAGTATGGTAGAAAATTCAGCCCTTTAAGAAATAGGTTTACTTAGAGGAATCTTAACATTCAGAAAATTTTAAAAGAAACATTTATTTCAACGACACACAAAGTGAAACTAAATGCAATATTTAGTTTGACCTCCTAAATTTGATCAAACATCATTTTTGTTACCCAAATCTCTGAACACAGTTTAAAATCCTGAATGATTTTTGTGTGATAAACATTACATAAACATCACATTTAAATAGATTTAAAATAAATTTAAAAAATATTTTTAAAAAATCAGTAGAATGGGTAATGGGGTTGGTTCATAGTTATTAACAAAATAAATAAATAAAATACATATTTGTATTATAATGAAACATAATATAATATAATGTAACATAATATAATATAATATAGTATAATATAATATAGACAAAAAACTAAAAAAAAAGAAAATAAAAAAAAGAATGGGTACCAGTTCATAGTTCCTAGCTAATAATAAATAATATTTTCAAGAAATAAAGTAGTAATAATACAATATAATACAAAATAATATAATATAATACAAAAAAAAACAGAACAAAAAACAGAATAGGTACCAGTTCCTAGCTAATAATAAAATATTGTTTTCAAGAAATAAAGTAGTAATAATATAATATAATAAAATATAGGAACAGACTTTATTTTTATTAAGAATGTTTCAAAATTGATAGAGAATGAGATAAAGAAAGGGGGCGAGAGAGAAAGGTTGAATTAATATGTACATTTTAAGTCAGTCAGTGGCCATTTATGTAAATTAATGCAAAAGCTGTGCCAATGAATGATTGTGGAAATCTGGTGAACAAGAGAGAGCGAGAGCGAGAGCGAGAGCGAGAGAGAGAGAGAGAGAGAGAGAGAGAGAGAGAGAGAGAGAGAGAGAGAGAGAGAGAGAGAGAGAGAGAGAGAGAGAGAGATTTAAGAAGAAAAAAAAACAACAACACAGAGGACTAAGTAGTGACAGCGAGGGGGACGCGGCAGTGTGCCTGGAGGTGGCAGTATGCATTAGTAAAAGTGTCTTGTCTGCAGGCCAGGTGTATTCATGACCATTTTACACAGCCCATTTCCTCCTTAGTCACTCCTCACAGCACAAAGCCGCAGAAGAAAGTCCTGTTATTACAGGAGCTGTTAGCCAACACATCCGCAGCACCAGGGCTCATCTGTCCCACTGCAGCCCGACAGTCGGTCGAGGTGAACTGTACGAGGAGGTCCGAAATGAATAATTGACACAGTCGGTTTTCGGATGGGGCAGGGCATCAGAGACAGGCTAAGATTAGCCACTGTTGCTCCTGACAGATGGGAGGCAGTTGTCAGAGGAAGGAGAGGAGCAGAGGAGGATCAGATGTCAGCTCATTACAAACTCGCATTGCTCTTTTTGCACCTAACATCCATTTAACCTTTCACCCCCCCCGCTCATGCCTCATACATACTGACACAAGCGGCTCCTTTCCCGAAGAAAGTTATCCATTTACTTGTAAGTTCGGAAATGATAGAACACAACCGCATGCTAGCTAGAAACACAAAACATACTCATAAACAAAAGTACCTTCCTTAGAGTACAGGTCTCTCTATATTCCTCTCAATCTATATGGAGAAATAGATCATGAACCAGTAAAGTTGTCAACTTCATTTCTATGGCGCTTTTCACATTACACAGTTTCAAAGCAGCTTTACATAAAGTTATACTGTTCTGTCTATAAAGTCTTAAAGCTTAGAGTCATTTCTTACGGTTGTTGCTGTTGTCTTGCTGAGCTGTAAAGGCCCTAAAATATCACAAGCCCAGCTAGAATTTTCAGCAAGAAAACTTGCCATCAGACTTATCCAACATGACTCATAAATTCATCCAACATGGATGAATTTTCATCTATTTCTACAGCTACCAAAAGAATTTATAAAAATAACTAAATATTTGAGTGCTATGTATGTTTACTGTGCTATGTATGTTTACTAAAATGTGCCATTTGCAAGTTGTTACCTATGAACAACATAGATGATTTCTGATCGCAGTTTTCAAGGTTTATGTGAGTTAAAGGCTGAATACAGATTACCACAGACAACACATACTCAAAGCAATTGAGTTTAATGAACGCAAAAAAGATGGAGGATTCTACCTGCCATTAATTGAAGTTATGAGAGTCGTCCTAAAGACAGCCAGTGTTCATTAGGACAGTAGACTCGTTGGAGCTAGAGGCAAACTCATTAATTTTTGAGGACATGTACCATCACACAAAACAGCTTCTGGCAAGAAAACAATAGACTGCATGTCTCGCATGACAACAAACACCAGCTCTCTAACTAAATCAAACCTGAAGTGCTGACTGTTGATGCATTTGATCAGCTGCTATCCTATAAATGTCGTTGTGTATCTGTACACACAAATAAATGTGAGACGTCCAGCTTCCCGGCTAAATCACAACCATAGCGCTGTGACAGTGACTAAAAAAAGCTTATAAGAGCTGTGAATTGTGAACTGCTTATTATAAACACTAAATAGTCCTAGTTAATCCTAAAACTTTTTAATTGCAAATAATTAATCTTAAAAAGTGAAAGACTCTCCAAAAATCCTAGTTTGTACACAATGAAAAAAGTGAAAACATGCAATTATTGCAAAATTGAAAATAAAGTACATGCAAATTTGATATTCCAAAAAAATCATTTGATAAAATCAAATCTCTAAATGAGTTATTAAAAACATTAATACAAGACAATTAACATGTTTAGTTTTGTTACAGATGTGTACAGGCCTGAATATCAACCGCAAATCTCAAACTCTGATCAAATCTAACTCTGCAGGGATTTATTTGTAAATTAAATGATTTCCCTTCAGTGAAATGAAGTGGCTACTTTATTTGGATACTTGTTTTTATTATAATAATAATACAAAAATATTTTTAAAATCCATATCTAGAACGTGGTCTACTAATCTGTAACCTCTAACAGTCATACTGCTCTTCACCTCCCTCCATTTATTTAATCTTCAATTCAATATATTGATTTGGTGATCAAGAAACATTTCTCATTATAATCAATGTTGAAAAAAGTTGTGCTTTTGTTGTGCTTTTTGTGGAAACTGTGGAAAAAAGTTTTTCCTAGGATTCTTTGATGAATAGAAAATTCAAAGCACTCATTTGAAACAGCAATCTTTTGCAGCATTATTAATGTTTGCTTTCCATCCATGCTGAATAAAGTATAATTTCTTCAGTTAAAAAAACAAACATTCTAAAACTTTAAAAAGGAATGTTTAATCTAAACAAATTATTTCGAAAAATTTTACCCAAAGCTTGAGTAAAATATTTTGTAGGCAATTTTTAATACCTTTATCTTCACACTTTACACTTAGCATTGCAAATAACCATCCTTCTCCATGTTTTTAAGTCAGATTACAGAGCAAATTACAATTCAACCAGTTACAGAATGATGCGGTCCAGAGCAAACTAATGGCACTGCTTGATCATCACTTGATCAATTCGCCTTCTAACGGACCAAAAACATCCTACGACTTTATGCCAAGAACTTAAACTGATTTAATGTTCTGTACGGGATTCTAAAAGTTCGGTCCAACCTTCATAAGTCGTTCTCTTCTACTGATTAACTTCACAGATTGGAAGATATTTCAAGTCTCCATCAAACGTGACAATCAAGTACCAGCTAGAACTGTCCAAATGGGCATCTGCAAATCCGCTCTTTTCAGCCGCCGAGGCGCCATAAAATAACAACCTGATGTGGGTTTGGAGGCCTTTTTTTGTCGCTTTTATCCTTAAAAATATCCTCAGTGTTTTGATGCTTCCTTTATTTATCACTACAAAGAGCAGCATTGTGGGAGTGAGGAGAAAAATAATACTTGGCAGACCTTCTTAAAGCACGCTTTTGTATTTTCTCTTTAATAAAACCCTATTCAGCACAGGGGTGACAGATAACAGGCTGTTTGTATACACAATAAACAGACATATTCTACATCTGCCAGGCTTTGATTCTGTAGCGCTGATAACTTGTATGCATGAGCTATCAACTGAAACTTGAAAAAACACTTTTTACAGTCCCCTAATGAGCCCGTAGCCAGGCTCAATCTCAGGGTGTGATGTGAATCGCAGCGCTAACCATGCGGGAGAGCAGTCTCTAAAGAGATGCAACAGTAGCGAGTTTAGAAGAAGAAAAAAAAAAAGAGGAAGAAGTAAAAAAAAAAAAAAAAAGGGGGCAGAATCCTTCATCAGCCACCCTACACCAGGGCTGAACTGTGAGCGACCTAAGAGCACTGCCCACAGGGAAGCAGAGAACAATATGCTCGCTGACTCTTTCTTTATCCTTTGCTCTGTGTCCTTCCATGTTGTTTTTTTCCGCCACCTCAAGCCGAGTGAAATGACGGACGTGGTGCAGAAGGTTGGGGTGTCAAATCCATCACAGTTGGCTAAAAGAAGGGGCTGATGGTGAGGAAGGCGGTCAGCAGTTTTCACTAGATCCATCATGCAGTCGGTTGTACTCAGAAAAAGCCACAACAAATGAGACTGCATGGTGGAGGCCAGAAGGATCTAATCATAGAGAGTTAAATCAACAACTAGTGACATTTTAGAGCCAATATGGAAGCTCTCATCTAGAGTATTAAAAAAAAAACAAGAGTATGCACATATAGCAGCATTTTATTTCTGATTTCACTGGAACGGACATCACGTGAGAAGAGTTAAGCCAATGGCATCTCGAAAAGGTACTTTAAAAAAAACAGAATGGAAGAAACAAAAACACTGAAGGTATACCTTCATAATGCAATTCCAGATCATTCAGTCCCAATTCAACGCCTGGTTTGAAGAAAAATGGAATAGAGTATAAAACAATACTGGCACTTGGAGTAAAAAACGGAAGTCTTTTTGCAAAGAGAATGAAGCAAAACTCCACAGGAATGCAACTCTACAGTTGATCCAAATTAGTATTGTCTACAAGTTATAGGGGGTACAGTTATAGGTAACAGTACTATCTTTGGAGAACATACTAGGAATATAACCAAAGCTTAATTTTAACTTGTTTCTTCATTGACTAGTTATGCAACAAAGCTGAGAGCAACTGACACTCCTGCACGACACACAAATGAGATTTCACTCCAGAAATGGGAGAACACAGACTCTGCATTTCATCCCGATTAGCTGTGTTTAACGCAATTAATAGAGCCTGGATTCTCCACTGATAAAACACCTGCATAGTAAGTATACTAGTTCATACACTGCTAACCAGAATAGTTCCTAAATAAATCATTGTTTCTCTGGGTTTATGCTACAGTAAGCCACAAGATCATTTATCAAGAAATCCGGCCAAGAAACCTGGGGTGAGAAGCCAAGGAGCCAGCACGGCTCTGACCTTTGACAGTAGCAAGTCGGGACTCTTGCAATATAACAAGATGGGTTTATAACTAGTTCTGAGCTTATGGATTATAGAGATATATTATAGGGATAGCTGGCTGATGTTGATATGAAATATTCTTGTACTAATGTAATATTTTGAGGATTTCTATGCCCACGTGACACAATGAGAAAAAAGACAGAATACAATAAAAATTCACTCCCATCTACTTTCATTTTATAGATCTTATCATGAACAATTCACCAGAGCATTTTTCATTTTTTACTCCTTTTTTTTTAATAACTGGACTTTCCAACTGGAACCCTGCCATACACTTTTCTTCCCACACTTTGAGTGCAACAGCCACATCTCAACATCTAATCAACAACTGATGAGTCCAGCCCCTGTTTTTTTCTTCTTTTTTTAATAATCCATCACAACACTTTTTATATATCTTCGGTTGACTGTATTTTATTTTGATAGTGAACAAGCTGCAATGTCAAATTAGCAATGCTAAGAGTGACATACTGTGCATGCGAGGCGCTGGCACTATCATTATTTTCCTCCTCAGCAGTGGAAAAGATGCAATGCTCCGTTGTTTATGGTCATATATAAGAGTATGTCATTCCAAACTGTAAAGCTATATTTTCTATTTATGTACATTAAAAATTGCTACAATATATTATGCATTTGAAAAATTAAGAAAACAAGAGGATGCATTTTCTGCTTTCTTTGTTCAACGTGCACAAAAATGATGCAAAACACAGCAAATATTTGATAAAACCAATAATCGCTACTGTAAATAAAGTATTGAGTGATGGCTAATAAACTTAACAACTCTAAAATTATTATACACTGAATAGTTGATCCGTGAGGCATGTCATGTGAAGTCGTGAAAAAAAAAAAATCAAAATGCATCAAATAGTCAACTAAAAATAAGGCATGTTTAAACTGGATGTGCATGTTGTATATTTTTATAATAGTGTTCCAAGATTCTAAAAATAAATAAAATATCACTTCATCATTGCTGAGAAAATCACAGCCTAGTCATTATCAAACTAAAAAGGCTGTCAAACAAACATAGAAAAACATTTTCTTCCATTAAATAAAGTCAATTTTAAAATTGTGCAGTGTTATAGTGTTATACTACCTTTCACACTAGTTTAAAATAAAATAAATAAAAAAACTCAAAAGTGGTAGCATGGAAAACTTTTAATCATGGAAAAAAGCACTAAAAATAGGGCATGTACTTATAGGTCACAAAATGTTCATGGTTAAACCAGATGTGCATATTTTATATTTTTATATTCTAAAAATATAGATTCTAAAACTAAATAAATAATTTAGAATAACATGCACTAATGATAATATAAGATCAGAAACATTAAATAAAGTTAATGGGTTAATAAAGTTTCACTCACTTGAAAAAAATAATCTCAATGTAACAAAAAAAATGAGCGTAACTGTAACAAACAGCTTTATCTGAATAAGTATTGAATGCTTTGAAAGCTTCATTTAAGTCAGGCTCATTAAGGAGTGCTCAGGCAGCAGAAAACAAACAGGTATGTGCCACTAATGCTTTCATGTAGGAAGAAAGTGGGAAGAAAAAGGAAGAGAAGAAGAGAGGGAGAGTCCTTCTTAATTGCAAAAGCAGCTGGCAGATTGCAAAAAAAAAAAAAGAACAAAAAAGTGTAGCCTGCAGTTATAATGCATATCACAGTCAGATAGAGAGAAGCATTGACAAGAACCAGAAGAGAGTGAAAGGAAGACCCCTTTCTTGAGCATTGCAACACTGTGGGGGATCCTGATCTATGTATGCCCTCCTTTATATATACAAAAAAAGACTATTAACAGCATTAAGCTTTCATGTCCCGGTGCCTCAAGTGTGTGTTTTGACAGGGGAGATGAGTCCCAGACACAAACATGTTGCCTGCTGTGCGCTCGGAGACTAACACATCTCAGAAATGCACCCTCGAGCTTGACGACTTCTACCGCAAAGGCCCTGGCAGGTGGCCAGACACATGGCTACAAACCCTCAAACTCACCCTCCAATAAAGTATCACCTCGACTATACCAAACACACAAGCGTCTTATCTGAAATAAAGAAAACTGATGGATAAAACTGTATAACTGTTAAGCAAACAGTCACAAATCTTATCCCATTCTAAACACCTTGATCTGGCAGGCGGGTTTTATCCAATATAGTGTGCGAGCGTTGTCATTTATTACGTGTTTGAGATGTTCGGAACGCAAATGTCTCTGACACCGTGCCAGACGTTGCAGTGGAGCAGAGATCAGATGCTCCGTCTACAGCTCACCCATCTACAAGCCTCAAATCAGAGCGTTCTTTAGGCAGATTTCAGAAAACCCACTGTTTGTTTTTGAAATGTCTCAGACACATCGTAACATATCTGAACCAAACATCAATTATATGCAGTTAGGAAATATCCTCTGGGAGGCATTTGACTTCTCCCTCCCGCATTTAGAACTTCAGTAGACGCAGACCCTTTTTAAATTGGAAGGAAATGGGGTAACGTAAGAATCACCAAAGATTCTCAATGATTGTAATTCTGTCACTGGCCCATATTCTCGATAAACGTTATTTATAAAAATTCTATAAATCTCTATTAATATGTTTGTATGACTATACCCATGTTAAAGGTAAATATTCTCAGATCAAATAAAAAATTGTGCGATACTCACCTTTTAACTTTTGTACAAAGGTAACATTAGACAACCTCATCACTGCTTTGCCTACAGACATTTATTATTCCTCCCATGTAACTAGGCAATAAACAGACAAGTTTAAGTCTTCAGAGTGAAATTTCCTCAACATATCCTGTCCAAATAGGGGTTTAGAAAGTCTGCGTCTTCCTGAAGCACACTATTGAGATGGTAATGTTTTCATTTGACATTAGAAAATAAATGGTTTAAAAGAGCCAAGTGATTGTGGCGATGCCACACGCTCACACACACACACACACACACACACACACACACACACGGTAACCGTGGCTCATTTTGAAGGCTTTGTCCTTTGAAGGACGCATTTGTATTATTTCAGAAAAGTAACCATTATACAATTTACAGATATTCCCAGTGAAGCATAAACTGTTGCAATTGCTTTATGGCTTTGGAATGTGGTGATCAGATTACGGAAATGAAACCTTAATGACATTTGAGGCAGGCAAAGGCAAACCTCTGGAAGACGCAGTTCATATAAGTTCAGCATTGCTGACTGGACATCATCAAACTAAAAATGCTGTCAAACAAACATTAAAAAAGGTCTTCAGCTTGATTTAAATTGTCTGTTGTGTAATATGTAGGCTATGGCATTTAATGTGACAGGCTAACCGTCAAACTGACGTTTTTTCAAAACCAATTTGCGTATGTGAAGGAAGCTGTTTTACATGGATATTGGGCGAACGAGTGAAGTGCAACGCCTTGTTTATACGATAAATAATAGTTTAGCAAGAAGTCAACATACAGATATGAAAACATTTGGATTTGAGACAAATGCCAGTTTCCGTTTTTGCTTTAAATACACTGGGCTAGCTTTAAAATAAATGTTGTTTGAAATAAATTAATTTGTTTATTTCAAAGACTAAATAAAAGTGAGGGGAACATGTTTATAATGTGTGTAAACATTTTGTTCATACTGGTATTTTACAATATTAGTTTTATAATATAATAGTATAACAATGCACAATTTCATTTTTTTCCCCTCAACGACATTAACTTTGGGTTTAATCGCTGGTATGAATACAGACTAAGAGTTTTCATAAACATTTACTTCTAATAAACACATTTTATATAAATGAAGGCGACTTCTGCAGGTCCTGGTACCTGCAACCTTTCCTACTTTGAACCAAGCTGACCTAGGAAGAGAAATAAAATAGCGTGATATGAAATGAATCGGAGCACAGCCAAAATAACATGCCACACTCAGATAAGAAATGTATCAAGTGCAAAGTCAGTCACACACAAATCAATTCATTTGATCTACAGTATAAGTCTCGGGGTTGGTCTGTCCTTGAAATAGCAAAGCCATACTCAAGCGTGTGTGTGCATATGCATATGTAATCATGTTGCCTTAATTGTGCGAGAGCGAAGCCTGTATTATAGAGCACAAATCTCACAAAACTCGTCGTGACAATATAATTAATCACAGCAGGAGTTTTAATAAATGCCCCACACTGATGGCTGAATGGTCTACTGAGAGCTTATGCATTACATTTTAATTTGATTTCAACATATAATCATACGTCAGCTTATAAACTAACCCCCTTTCATAAAGCCACATTTCCCAATTTGGGTCAGGCCACTTAATACAGCAGGAGAAAGGTTTCCTATACATCTACTTTTTGCATTGTGTAATGTTATTTGTGCTTTAACAAGACAATTTGCCATTTTCAGCTCATAAATTGCATATTGAAAGCAAGATATTTCCTACCTAATGGCTGCCACTAGGAAGCGGCCATTTGGCTCCAACATGAATCATGAGTGAGTGAATGAAGCATCAGCCTTTTAGAGCCAACACAGTTCAATACAGGATCATGCAGGAATCATTATGCAAAAGAATGAAGCAAAGAAACTCGCACAGACTCTTCTAATGACTGAACCTTTTCACTCTGTTTTCATCAATGACTAAAGCTGAGCACCTGGCTCCCCCCCCCACCCTCACCCCCCATCTTCCTGTAAAAACTTCAGAAATCAGATAATCAGATCAGTCATTTAAAGGCATGATTCTAGAGAAGCTACAGTCCTCCATAGGTGCATAATGAGAGCTGTCTTAGAGAACTCATCACACACAGACGTCTCATGGAGCAAACACACACACGCATTTAGATTCTCAAAATCCACTCTGACTGGCGCTAATGAAAGCTGCTCGTGAGCAATGCAATCAAAGGCTCATCAATCCAGACAGAGCGATAGACATTGACTCTTCACCCCATTTCCCAGAGGTCTACGCAGCCTCTGAAGTGGGCCATATTCTCTCAGCAATCTCTGTGCTTTGGACTTCACAACTTACTCTTTATTTTTCATCAGAATTGAAGATTAGTTCTCAGTTTACACATGCAGAATAATTAGGATTATCTGTCCCTTGGGTTACCAATAAAAAAGGTTACTTGTTACTACAGGTTTTATTAAAACAGTAAAATTGCGGCATTAGTCCTGCTAAGTAAAATAAAATTGTAACGGACTCAGCCACGCCCCCGGCACCAGGCTCCCCCTACACTCCGCCCACACGCTCCTCATCACCGGAGTACTAGCACCTGTTCCCAATCACCCCTGCACCTTAAAACACTCACGCTGCTGTCACTCTGTGTCTGATCTCATCAGAGATACTTGGACTCACTCGTGCCACACGATCTTATTGAACCTTTGTACCTTATCGTCTGCCGATCTCCTAGAAAGACTCTCTCCGTGTTTCCACCTGTTCATCCACCGGTACCTTCTCCATCCAGCAACCAGATAAGCCTTACCATCTCCGTGATCTCCGTGTTATTTCCTTGTGCCAAGTTCATTGCCTACCTGCTGCGTGACCTGCTGTTATAAATAAACCTGTTTGTCACTTACCTGTCTTGTGTGAGTCTCAGCATGACAGAAGATCAGACCACTCAGCAGGCCGCGGCGGGAGTGGCCGACCAACCATCACTCAACCCGGTTACCATTCCCGATCTCACAAGAGCAATTCACATGGCACTGCAAGAGGGAACCACTTCCGCATCTGCCTCAGCCAGTCCCATGGCCAAACCTGCGCCCTACGCAGGTGAGGCGGAGAAATGCAACGGGTTCCTACTTCAATGCTCCCTCTACTTTGAGTTGAATTCCCGCCAGTTCGAGTCAGAACGAGCTAAAATCGCCTTCATGATATCTCTTCTCACCGGACACGCTCTTCAATGGGCGGAAGCTATCTGGTCGACTGGCGGGCCCGTTATTCAATCCCTGGAGAACTTTGTGACACATTTCAGAGAAGTGTTCAGCCGATCTGCGGGGTCGCTTTCGTCGCATGACCAACTGCTGCGAATTCAACAAGGGTCGCAAACCATACATGAGTACACCCTGAGATTCCGCACTCTGGCGGCTACTAGCGGCTGGAATGAAGCTGCCCTAACAGCCGCCTTCCGCCAAGGTTTGACACCGCAGATCCGCACTCACCTAGTCACCTATGGCGAGAATGTGGGGCTTGAAAACCTCATATATCGCGCTACCCTCGTCTCACAGAATCTCGCTGCCTGTTCTGTTCCTATGACCCCGTTGCATTTCCCGTCTCCTCCGGGGGAGCACCAGCCTCCAGCACCAGAGCCTATGCAAGTCGACCACCTACGCCTATCACCCACTGAGAGAGAGCGACGTATGCGTATGCACCTATGCTTGTACTGTGGAGGTCAGGGCCACTATCGTATCAACTGCCCTGTCCGACCTCCACGCCCAGCGGTGAGTACCATCCATACGAAACCCTCCGTCATGATACTGCCTAACACTGATGTTCTGGTAACCTCTGCTTATCATTCCCTTCCAGCCAAAGCCCTGATCGACTCTGGAGCCGCCGGAAACTTCATTTCTGCCCTATTTCTCCACAAACTACAAGCCTCCAAAAAACTTCTGGACCTTCCTTACCGGGCTCACTCCATCTTGGGAAAGCCGCTGGGCCGCAGGTGCATACGCTACGCCTCGGAAGAGCTAACCCTCAGTGTGGGCTGTCTCCATCGGGAAGACATCTCCTTTCTGGTGCTGGAGGGCTCAACGGTTGACCTCATCCTGGGACGCCCGTGGCTCATCACCCATTCCCCGAAAATCTGTTGGAGGTCAGGAGAAGTATTACGGTGGAGCGTCCAGTGTTTTTCTAAATGTCTCTCTGCAGTACTCAAGCCCCAAGAGAAGAATCCCCCTCCCGAGTTCCTATCACCGGTTGCCCTGGCGGCTACGACCATCGAGAGTCCATCAGCGGGCATCTCAACTGACCTCCCTGAACAATACCGGGCGTTCCAGGATGTCTTCAGTCTTCAGATGGCAACCCAACTACCACCACATCGGCCATGGGACTGTGCCATCGACCTGCTGCCTGGGTCCACCTTTCCCAAGGGACGCGTCTACCCCCTGTCCATCCCGGAGCATCAGGCCATGGAGGAGTACGTACAGGAGGCCCTCAAGCAGAACTACATCCGACCATCTACCTCCCCTGCCGCTGCCAGCTTCTTCTTCGTTGCCAAGAAGGACGGAGGCTTGAGACCCTGTATCGACTACCGCCATCTGAATGCTCAAACCATCAAATTCCGCTATCCACTTCCCCTGGTACCCGCCGCTCTGGAACAGCTGCGGGGAGCTCGCCTCTTCACTAAATTGGACCTGCGTAGCGCCTATAACCTCATTCGCATCAGAGAAGGGGACGAGTGGAAAACGGCCTTCATCACCCCCACAGGACATTATGAATACTTAGTGATGCCATTTGGTTTGTCCAATGCCCCCGCCGTCTTTCAAGGTTTCATGAACGAGGTTCTTCGGGAATTCCTACATCGCTTTGTAATAGTCTACATCGATGATATCCTGGTCTACTCGGCCTCTCCAGAAGAACACCAAACACACGTTACGCAGGTCCTCCAGAAATTACGAGAAAACCATCTCTATCTCAAGCTGGAAAAGTGCGAGTTCCACCGCAGCCGGACCCAGTTCCTCGGTTACATCATCGACCAGAGCGGCGTCAAGATGGACCAGGGGAAGGTGAGAGCAGTGCAGACCTGGCCAACTCCCACCAGCATCAAGGACATCCAGCGGTTTCTGGGATTCGCGAACTTCTACAGAAGATTCATCCGCAATTTCAGCACCCTTGCCGCCCCCTTGTCTGCACTGCTACGGAAGGGGTCCAAGTCTCTGTCCTGGAACCCAGCCGCGGAGACTGCCTTCGAAGATCTCAAGAAAGCCTTTTGTTCGGCTCCTACCCTGGCTCACCCGGATCCGGAACTCCCCTTTGTGGTCGAGGTCGACGCGTCAAGTACCGGGGTAGGAGCCGTTCTCTCGCAGCGGCAGGGAAAGCCTCCACGTCTCCATCCATGTGCCTATCTCTCCAAAAAGCTGTCCCCGGCGGAGCAAAATTATGACATCGGAAATCGTGAGTTGCTTGCCATGAAATTGGCCCTGGAGGAATGGAGGCATTGGCTGGAGGGAGCGAAACACCCATTTCAAGTCATCACGGACCATCGAAATCTGGAGTACCTCAAGACTGCTAAGAGACTCAATCCTCGTCAAGCCCGGTGGGCGCTGTTCTTCACTCGCTTCCATTTCTCTGTTACCTACCGTCCCGGATCCAAAAATACCAAGGCCGATGCCCTATCTCGTCAATTCTGCCCTGAACCCACCACCCAAGAACCCGAACCCATTCTCCCTCCAGCCGTCGTAATGAGTCCCATACAGTGGACGATTGACCAGCTCATCACAGAGGCAACTCACGATGACCCCGCTCCGCCGGGGGGTCCAGAAGGCAAGACCTATGTACCAGCCAGTCTCCGCCTGACCCTTCTGGACCAAGCTCACACCTCTCCGGGCTCTGGACACCCAGGCAGCCAGCGTACCCTCTCGCTCCTCCAAGATCGCTTCTGGTGGCCCAGTATGGCGCAGGACGTGTCTCGATACGTGCAAGGGTGTTCAGTCTGTGCCACCTCCCGGACTCCACGAAGGTTACCCGAAGGTAAACTCCTCCCTCTCCCTATCCCTCACCGTCCCTGGTCCCATCTCGGAGTGGACTTCATAACCGATCTGCCACCATCGGACGGTAACACCTGCGTCCTGGTGGTGGTGGATCGGTTTTCCAAGGCTTGTAAATTGATTCCACTGAAGGGGCTACCAACGGCCATGGAAGCTGCGGAGTCCTTGTTCCACCACGTGTTTAGGCACTTCGGTATCCCCGAGGACATTGTGTCGGATCGGGGACCACAGTTCATATCCCACGTCTGGAAGGCGTTCTTCAAGCTCCTCGGAGTCTCCATCAGTTTAACCTCAGGATATCATCCCCAGAGTAATGGCCAGACTGAACGCAAGATTCAAGAGATTGGGAGGTATCTACGCGCCTACTGTGGTCACCAACAGGACAGCTGGAACCGGTATATTCCGTGGGCTGAGTATGCACAAAACTCCCTCAGGCAGGAATCCACACACCTCACGCCCTTCCAATGTTATCTCGGCTACCAACCCCCTCTCTTCCCCTGGACAGGTGAGCCCACGGAAGTTCCAGCTGTCCACCATTGGTTCCAGGAGAGCGAGAGGGTCTGGGACTCAGCCCACGTCCACCTCCAGCGGGCAGTTCGCAGACAAAAACTACAGGCCGATCGCCGGCGTGGTCCCACCCCACAATACCACCCGGGCCAGATGGTCTGGCTGTCCACCCGGGATATGCGGCTGCGACTGCCCTGCCGGAAGCTGAGTCCCCGTTACGCTGGTCCCTTCAAGATCATGAGGCAGATCAACGAAGTCACCTACCGGCTCCAGCTCCCCCCACAGTATCGCATCTCACCCTCATTTCACGTGTCACTCCTTAAACCTTACACTGACCCTCTTGTCCTTCCTCCCACAGAGCCTGGTGCTGAAGAAGTACCGCCGCCTCCCCTTGACCCGGAGGACCTTAACATCTACAAGGTCAAGGAAATCCTGGACTCCCGGCGGCGAGGCGGTCAACTTCAGTATCTGGTCGATTGGGAGGGATACGGCCCCGAGGAGCGGTGTTGGGTCTCTCGGGACGACGTCTTGGACCCCGCACTCTTACAGGACTTCCACGCTGCGCATCCTGACCGTCCGGCACCTCGGGGCCGAGGCCGTCCTCGTCGCCGTCAGCTACGGTCCTCCGGAGCTGCCCGTGGGGAGGGGGGTACTGTAACGGACTCAGCCACGCCCCCGGCACCAGGCTCCCCCTACACTCCGCCCACACGCTCCTCATCACCGGAGTACTAGCACCTGTTCCCAATCACCCCTGCACCTTAAAACACTCACGCTGCTGTCACTCTGTGTCTGATCTCATCAGAGATACTTGGACTCACTCGTGCCACACGATCTTATTGAACCTTTGTACCTTATCGTCTGCCGATCTCCTAGAAAGACTCTCTCCGTGTTTCCACCTGTTCATCCACCGGTACCTTCTCCATCCAGCAACCAGATAAGCCTTACCATCTCCGTGATCTCCGTGTTATTTCCTTGTGCCAAGTTCATTGCCTACCTGCTGCGTGACCTGCTGTTATAAATAAACCTGTTTGTCACTTACCTGTCTTGTGTGAGTCTCAGCATGACAAAAATAAGTTAAGTTAATAAATATATTTATTCGGATAATATTTTACCTCAAGTCTTCTACAAAACACACAAGACTAGACCAGTAAAAAACTTGAGAAGCCATGTTTTACAGGGTCCCTTGAGGAGCCATCAAACTGTTCAGAAATCTACAAAACGACAGAACTTTGGTTTTTTCCACATTGCAGTGGTGCATCGTGGGGTAAGTGCTCCAGCACTGGCTATTTCCCTTCCTTTTATTATTGCTACGCTGATTAATTAGAGTTATTTTAGCTCCCCTTGATAATACTGCATGTCTGGAAACTACGCTCTCTATCTCACCTCAGATCCCCCTGTTGAGATGAATAAGCAGTTTGAAACTAATAGAAACAGAAAAGGAGAGAGAGAACACCATTTTCTATCAAGAAAACATCTATGAGAGGTTAATTTGCTGAAATGGCAAAGATTATGTTCCTCGCACTATACTCAACACTTCTACCATGACTGTTCAATAAAATAATTTTATGTATGAATAAAATAAGCTCACTGAACAAATTCGGCAAAATCAGTAGACAATATGAATATGCACTAGGGATGTGCATGGGTACTTGGACAATCGATCAAGAAAATGATCGCTGTGAAAAAATATATTACAGATTTTTTTCTTCTCAATAGTTATTGCGGCATTTTGGCCAATTGCTGATTGGCTGACTTTAGGACAGAAAGTGCAGAAATAAAGCAAAACCATGAATACGATTTTTTTTATCATGAAATACAGTTAAGTGCAGCATAACTACTGCTTTAGTTTCCTGCGTTTCAGCGTTGCTATTATGGGAAGAGAAGAGCACATCCACAAAGGGATATTCAAACGAGCGCAGTCAAGTTCATTTTAGCAAGTTGCAATATTACTTTAATGTTGGATATATCCGTTTAATCTCATATAGGATGCAGTTTATTAACCTGCTAGCAAAGTGATTCAGTTTCAGCTCGCAATGTCTGACGTTACTGACTATGATTGGGTTATTTGAGACAAATCACAATCCTTTTAGATATTTATTTTTCAAAAACATTGATGATATTATAAATAACCAAGCAAATTATGTCTCTGTCTTTAACTCAGTTATAATTACAAGTTTCTTAAGGACTAAAAAACCCTCTGATAATGCTGTAAACTATATGGGGAGTTTGCATATTACTATAATACTAAAGCATATTTACTTGCACATTACTATAACAACAGAGCCCAAGCTATTAGTATAAATGCAGTTATTTATTTTTCAATATAATAATCAACACTCAAATAACAAACTGTGTGCAAAAATATAAACTGCACATACGGACGTTTTAGCTTTAACTTCTATATTTCAGTATAGAATTAAGTTCTTACTAACTTAACTTGTTGCTGAAATGTATTTTTCACAGTGGCTGTCTTTTTTATGACAGATTTCTTTAAATACATTAAATAATCAAGACATCACTACAAGATTAAGTAAAATATAATGAACATATAGGCTAATATAGTGCATGTATTTAGCTAAAGAGTTCATTTATCTAGCGAACTAACAAACTGTGACACTAAATGACAGCTGGAAGTAAATGTAATAAAACGTGACATTGTTTACAAGCTGTTTTAGTGACATTTTTCTGCTGTTGAATCACTGAATTACCAATTACACAAGAGATGATGTTTCAGTAAGTTGAACTGTATCTTTCAACATGGCTTCAGATGTTAATTCATGTTTATTCTGTAACTATTAAAGAGGAAGTGATGATCACATTCACTCATGCTCAGAGTTGCTGCTTAAACTCAGGCGCCTATATGTAGAGATCTGTTGCCAAAAGTGCCAAACTCCACATGCATAGGGGTGTAGTGATATTCAAACCAAACCGAGAAACTGTGATACACCACCCACAGTACATACAGAGTTCCACTCATCGTGTACCGAATGCTCCCCCAGCCCATTTTTTGAGCTTTAGTTGCCTGTATTTCAATGCGTTGTTTTGGGAAAAGCACATCCACAATAGTAGTAACACTTTCTGTCTATAATACATACATTTAGTTTGGATATGCCCGGCCTTGAGTACACTTATTTTGTTGTATTTTTGTTACCAACACGCGAAAAAACGGACAAAAACTATGAAATTTGTACTGTGGATTAATAAAGTATTCAAATGGAAAAATAAAATAACTACAATAAAATAAAGGAGATTCATTACAGGACTACACAGGCTCCCAGACAGAATAGCAGCCTCAGTACCACTTTATCATGAGAGCCTCGGTAAATAAGTGAATCCACTTGTGTTTACACAGGAGTCAGATGCTTTGGCTTTTCTCAGAGCAGCTCTGCTCTCATATGGATAATTAATGATTGAACACACGCAGCACTAGATTACCCATTCTGCTCTGTTCTCATGTCAGAACATCCTCTCTCTAACGCTAGATTTATAGTGTGGAAACTCCCTTCCAGTCATGCCCATACTCCTCAGTACAAGTGAAAAGACTTCTTCAAAATGACTTTTTCTGGGAGGGGGGGGGGGGGGGGGGGGGGGGGGGGGTACTAGCAAGCAAAGAGTATTTTCCAGTTCTCACCCAAGAGCTTGCTCTGATGTAGCGATACAACACAACACCTCAGCAAGCTAGCACTGTTTAAGGACAATTTGATTTGTCAGGAATTGGACAGAGTGCCACAAGAGCGAATCAAAGAGAATAGAGAGGGCGAGAAAGAGGGGAAAAAAAAGTTGCTGTGAAGTCACCTTCAAAGACATGCCCCCGTGCCACCGTATTACTGGGCTGAAATGGCTTCTCGGGGAGGAGGCAGCGATTCTATTATTCTTTAAAATGCAGTCCAATGGCTTTTGGGATCGTGTGGAAAAGCCATTTCAGCACGAGATCAGGGGCGGCATGAGGCAGTGCCTTGAGCTTATTGTCTTCTCTGCCTCTCCATTTCCACTATGCAACTGCTGCGTAATGGTGAGACTTCAGGCATGCCCTCACAGGCCCATACAGCATACGCATTCAAAAAGCATCACGCTGTTTTAGGGAAACAAGGACAAATTATGCAAAGAACAAGCAATTTCAATTCACAGTACAAGTGACACTGCTTTAGGCAGTACTGCGGCTCTGTCCAAAACCTAGTGCACTCACAACTTAGGCAGCATAGAAGCAATCTAGACACTAAAGCCAACTTAACATCCAAAAGCTAACTTCTTATAGATAAATTCTAAGGGAATATTACATGCTGCCTTCACAAGAAGGCAATCCCACAATGCATTACACTATACACAAAAAATATAAGCAATAATTACAAAATAAATGTATTAAATGTTAAAAATTACCAATAAAACTCATCAATCTGGTGTTACAAATAATCAAAGAAAAATAAATCTTAAATATACAAGTACTACAGTACATTGGTTATATTACAAAAACATATTAACAAATATATAATTATGCATACATAACATACACACACACATACACACACACATACACATATACACACACATACATACACACACACATAAATACATAAATACACACACGCACACACACACACACACACACAAATACATACATACACACACAAATACATACACACATACATAGGAATAAATATTAAGTTATTAAATAATAAGTAACAGGGCATCTGGAATTGTAAGGCCTTTTAAGGAACAGTTAGCATCCACAACAAAACTGAATGCTACATTTGTTTGCTTAATGGAAGTTAATATAGCTAAGTGTTACCAAATAGCATATGATCATTGACTTAACAGAGCATAACAGAGTCGAACGTGGTGGTTGCCAGCGACACTGCTAAACTCATAGTCATCTGCCCACGATCAACAAGATGCTACGACTCAGTAGGGTGCTGCTGGAAGGGCTACTGGGTTCAGCGTAGTAGCACATTCATTAAAACACTTCACAACCATAGAGAAAACTCAGTCAGAGCCTGAGCGACGATCAGTCCACTCCATCTATGAAAAACCAAGAGGGCCAGAGGCAACGATTTTAGTGCTCAAATCTCAAGCTGGAGCCGTGATTTAGGACAAAGATCTTACAAGGCTGTCATGCACCTTTGCCTGAAACACTCCTAGCCTGTTTCTTGAAGGGTCATAAGAGCACTCCTGACATTATTATGCATGTGCTCATAAACCTGTATTACATGAGTGCAAAATAGAAATGATAAATCAAGTTATGAACACCTTTAGAAAGTTGTAACACTTTTATGGTCACAAATGCACACCTTAAGGAGGAGACTATACTTACAGTTCTTTTCATAAGTATCTGTAATCGTGTTAACATAAAGACTACACCAAAAAAGCATTAACCGTATAGCCCACGCACGTACTGTAGTTAAAAGCAAGGTGAGACGGAGCATTTCCAGTTAGGTGTTCTGAAAACCAATTAGGCCAATTCCTAGACTAAAAGGATTTGCAGTGTAGATCAATGCAACTGTAATGGAAACTAGTATTAAATTAGATCCATGTCTTCAATGACCTTCTGCTTACTTATAAAACCAGTTGAAGACCATTATCATATAGAAACGGGACTCTACAGCTCATAAAACAAACAGACTGTGTTTGAAATAGACAATATGTAGGCATAAAGCATATATCAATCAAAAAAGTCTTCATGGTTATTTATTTGTGTTGGCTGAAGTGGGGTAAAGTTTTGTCTCATTACTTATAAGTCGATCTGCCCAGCGCTTGAAAACACTTGAGGAGCAAGAGAACTTCACAAAGATAAATGGGATGTCACGCAAGGCGAGGAAATGTAGTGCACTGAAATGCTACCTCATAATGAAGGAAAGAGCAATGGCCAGAGGTTTGCTGATTACGTTGTATTGGGTGAGGATTAAGCTCTCAAGACAGCTGAGGTGACATTTTCCTTCTATTTCTCGATGTCTTCAGCATCAGCGCTCCTTTCATTCGACACATTACTCCAAAACAATGCCATTCAAATCATGAAGGACTGTGGTCAGGCTGGATTTCCCATTCAGAAACACAAGATAAAGTTTTAGTAGCAGCCACAATAACAACATCAACAACAGCATCCTCAAACTAACTTTATCATAATGGCTTAAACATCACTTACTTATGAAAGAGACAACAATATGATAAAATTTAACTAATATGATGAATTGAAATAAGACTGCAAGTGTAAAAATGGGCCCTTGATCTTGAGCCCTGCAACAGTACTTCAGGACAGGGAAAGAGCGCACCATCTCTTAGCATTCATATAATTCATACTTCTATATTTGAAATATGACAGCAGCATAATGCCATACTATACATAGGGGGAAAGAGGAAAGTGGTCACTTCTTGAGATTCTTTATTGTGAACATAACTCTAAAGTCTAAAGTGGCAGCACTAATTCTTGTCAATTCGAATTGCTGTTCTCAAACCAAAACCTCTCTGGCTGGTGTAACAATGATCATGCTCCTTATTGAGAAGCAACAAGAGTTGCGGCTACATCAGCATTCCCTAAAGCCACAATTTGTTGAGCCACAATTCGCTTATTCCTCCTTGATCCAGATCTCTGAGATGGGCCACTAGAGTCAGTTTTAACCCACACACTTCCTGTACTTTAAATTGCTCGACTCTTCCAGGCCCAGGAAGTGTCATCACTCGTGCGCACTCTTAGGAAATGAAGGAGAGAACATGTAGGGTGTGTTGCTACCCACACAATATGCAATCATCACTGCATCTAGAAGTTTGCGGCTCTCACAAAGAGCATACTGCACAGATATGGGTGGCCAGAGTCAAACTGCCATGAAATTCAAGTTAACCCTGCTGAAGCGAGCATTAATTTCACACCTTCAGGTCACAGATTCATGCCCATAGATATGTGCATACACAAACACATTTGACTATCTGAGGGACCTCTTAAAATGCCTTTAGCTTATGGTTTTTGACAATTAGGAAAAACAGTTTTACCATTTTCCATGAAAATAGTACTTTGGTGTCATGTGATGTGTCTTAAGTATCGATACTACATTTTGCTAGTGATTTTGATGCTGATCCACTCAACATTCTTCATACCGCTGCTTGCTACTGGAATGGGCCATGGACCGATAAATATTTCAGTCAGTTTGAGAGGTTGTACAGAATCTACACTGGGCCACAATATTCAGGTAGCACAGATACGCAAACAAACAAGTTTGTTTTAGCATTGTTAGTGGTTTCCATCGGGGATATTGATGTCTTTTCAGGGTGATGGCAAAAGTGAACAAAACATTTCACAGAAGCTTCTGTGCTGGGTAAATAATGCACACAATCATTTATTCATCTCAGAGTGATGAACACTCAGGGACATTCAAGTCAGAGGGAAGAAAGGCAGAGACGAAGAAAGGGAATAGAAGAGAAAGAAACAAGAACATTGTGCATATTTATGTCAACACTTTAGATTGGTAATTCTGATTGCAGCCATTGTTGAGATTCAGGATGGCATCCGAGAGCACAAGGCATTCTAGCCTTGAGTGGAATCATATTGAAAGAAATTAAGCTGATTTGCCTGAAAAGCAAGACAATTCCCTAAATGCAGGCAGAATCCTTTAATGGTTTATGCTGGCATGTTTAATGTTGGAACAGAAGTAATAAAATAGTCTCAAACGTTCACATTTTTCATGCTGATTGTAGTCCAATGCCACAAATCTTGTGTTTAGAGAAGTTCCTGAAGTACCTCTGGGCCTTTTCTTTTGCAACATCACACAACATGCAGGATCCAATTTAAAAAATATTATTTTGGGAGTAAGGAATACCATGGCCTCTGGCTTTGTGTGTAATTGTATGTCATGTAGGATTCTTCACGACACAAATCAAACAGCGGATGTAAACAAAGTTAGTGAGAAAAAAAAAACGGAAAAACAAACAAAGTGCATGAGAAACAGGCCAAAGATCTGTACATCCTAATCACGGTGGCTCTGTAAGTCCTTACAAGGACTAGTGAGCAGCAGAATATTCCTCTAACATCCTGACTTTTTTTTTTTTTTACAGACCCCCAGAGATACTCCCTTTCAGACTGACCCTCTAAGGACGACTGCTGGAGGCTGTTCAAACAAATCTGACAAATCAATTAAAATGAAACTATTATCTTTGGATTCCAGGGAATGGATGATTCAATTGAATGGATGACAATTTCACCCTAAGGAAAAGCCAATTTATGCACCAAGAGACAGGAGTCACTAAAATGTATTACTGTAAATATTAGCATTTGTACTGTAAGTTACCAAAGTTCTGACACACTGACATTGGACATTCACAACGACATATATTTTGAAAAACATGTCCTGTGTGAATGACCCCTAAAAAAGGAAGGTATATATACAGTGCTTATAAAAATTAAGGGAATACTTAAAATCACACATTGGATCTCCATGAATGAAATATTCAATTTGAAAATCTTTATTTATGTACAGCCTATAATTTGATCAGAACGAAAGTATGTGACAATAGTGGATGGAAATCAAAATCATCAACACACAGAGAGCTGGATTCAAAATCGGACCAAAATTCTATGTAAAAAGCTGAAGGGAAAGGATAATCCAACTTGCATGAAGTTCATCAAAGCAATTTTGAATGCAAGTCAGTAATGTGTATGACCCCCACATGCCTGTATGGACTCAAGACAATGTCTGGGTATCCTCCTGATGAGATGGTGTCCTGGGGGATCACCTCCCAGACCTGAATCAGAGCATCAGTGAGCTTCTGGACAGTCTGTAGTGCTACTTGGTGGAATCAAATGCTCTGATATAATGTTGGAGAGGATCTCAATTGGATTTAGGTCTAGGGACCAAGAGGGCCAGTCAATGGCATCAATACCTCTGTAATCTAAAAACAACCTATATACTCTATCCACATGAGGTCGGGCATTATCACGCACAAGGAGGAACCCAGGGCCCATAGCACCAGCATAAGGTGTGACAATGGCTCTGTGGATTTCATCCCAGTACCTAACAGCAGGAAGGGAAGACCTCTTAGTACGTGGATATTCCTCTCCAGACCATCACTGACCCTCTGCCAAACCAGTTAGGTTGAATAAGCAGCATAACTTTACCTACGGCATCTCCAGACTCTCTCACATCTGTCACATATGATCAGTGTGAAACTGCTCTCATCTGAGGAAAGAACGAAGCCCCAATGACTGACTTCGCAATGTTGGTGTTCTCTGGCAAATGCCAATCGTGCATCTCAGTGCTGAGGTGTGAACACAGGTCCCACTAGAGGATGTCAGGCCCTCATGAAGCCCGTTTCTGACAACTTGGTCAGAAACATGCACATCAGTAGCCAGCTGGAAGTAATTTTCTAGAGCTATGACAGTGCTCATCCTGCTGCTACTGGCTTGTTGCCCTTCTATGTTCCTGTCCAGGTCCAACGGCCTGTCTCCTGGTATCTCCTCCATGCTCTGGCTATGGATATGCCATCCTGCAGAAGCAAGACTGCCTGTGCAACCTTATAAGGTAGCAGGTACTGCCTCATGCTACAGACGGTGACAAGAACTCTAACAAAACGAAAGACAAATCAGTCAAGATGAATAAGGAGAGAAAACTGTCGGCTGTCCAGGATGGCCAATTGTCTATTATCTAACACCTGCAAAATCTTTCCCTTATGGGGGGTTGTCTTGCTGTTGCCTCTCCAGTGCAACTGTTGTCACTTTCGTTTGCATCAAAACAGGTGAAACTGAATCCAAAAATGACTTGTGCTTCATAATTGGACAGATTGATACCCCAGAAGGTTAACTGCCTTGGTGTTACACTGTGATGCGTAAGGGTTCCCTAAGTGAAATATGAATATATGAAAATGAAAAGACACCCTAATGAATTAATTACATAATAAAAAATGGCCTTTGGCAAGTCTCAAAATTAGGCAAATACAACCTCAACGAACAACAACACATGGAATATTACACAGTATCATGGTTTATTTAACAAAAACTAGGTCAAAATGGAGAAGCCATGGGTGACAGATAGTACACCATTAATGCAGTCTGGCACTCCTAAGCAAATGCCTCAGATTAACTGATCATCAGCAAGTGTGACCAACTCTGGAGTGAAGTTTTGGCGGTTTGGTGGTCTGGAGCATGTGTGATAACACAATGCCAAGGAGAAAAGACATCAGCAATGATCTTTGAGAAGCAATTGTTTCTGCCATCAATCTGGGAAGGGTTATACGGCCATGTCCAATCAATTTGAAGTTCATTCTATAGTGAGGAAGATTATTTACAAGTGGAAAACATTCAAGTCTGTTGCCATCCTTCCCAGGAGTGGACATCTCAGCAAATTCATCCGAAGGTCAGACCGTGCAATGCTCAGAGTAGTTGTAAAAAAAACAAGAACAACACCTCAAACTCTACAGCTCAGTTAGCATGTTAAATGTTAAGGTTCAAGACAATTCAGTACAATTAGAAAAAGACTGGACAAGTACGGTATGTTTAGAAGAGTTGCCAGGAGAAAGCTTCTTCTCTCTAAAAAGAATGTAGCAGCATGGCTTATGTTTGCAAAGTTTACAAACCACAAGACATCTGGAACAATGTCCTTTGGACAGACGTGACCAAAGTGGAGATGTCTGGACATAATGCACATAATCAGCACAAACACTTTGTGCCAACTGCCAAGCACAGTGGTGGATGGGATGATGATTTGGGGTTGTTTAGCAGCCACAGGATCTGGGCACCTCGCAGTCTTTGAGTCGACCAAGAATTGCTCTGAATACTAAAATATTCTAGAGTCAAACACAAGCAAATCTAAACTTGAAAGACTGGGGGTGGGGGGGGGGGGGGGGGAATCAGTGTTGAAATGGCCCAATCAAAGCCCAGAATCTAACCAGATTGAAATGCTGGGGCAAGACCTTAAGAGAGCCGGCCATTAACAGATCCCAACAAACCTCAATGAACTGAAGCAACGTTGTGAAGAAGAATGGGCAAAAATTCCTCCAGAATGATATGAGAGACTGATAAAGTCATACTGAAAGTGATTACGTCAAGCTATTGTTGCTAAAGCTACTGAATCACATATGGCTTCACTATTTTGGCTTTTTTTATTTGTTAAAAAAAATAGTGACCATGCAACATGTCATGTGAGGTTGTATTTATGTAACTGTAAGACCTAATAAAGACCAGATGATATTTTTATTGTCTTATTTTATAATAAGCACTAGGATATTATTATTGGTACAGGTTGTTACACACACTGATTTACATTTATTACATTAGTTTAAGAGGTCAATAACCACATAGTAGCCAAAAAATGAAAGGGGAAACACTTGCTTTACTGAGAGTTCAAGACTGATGAAGAAGGTGATGGCATTGGCCTGTTATGAAACTCCTTTACAAAGACATGATCAATGAGCTGTTGACACCAGAACATCCTCTGGAAGATGAAACGCCCAAAATGGAGCCAATCTTACTACTGTGGTGTCAGCAAGGACAGAGCAAAGGAAGTGTCTTTTGGAAATTAAAGTATCTTAAATATTTGATTGCAAAGGTTAAGCTGCACCTAATGCAAAATGCATGTGCAGCCATTTGAATAAAAAAAGAATATGTGCATTTAAACATTTATAATTTAATGCATCTCATATTTAAATATACATAACTTCTCACTGATCTCATTCATGTTGATGTCAAAATGTCATGCTCATTTGAAGAGTGATTAAAGAACATTCTGAATATAGTTTGACTAGCTTTCTGATTAGACTTGCTGTGCTATGTGTTAAATTGCTATGTAGGTTCTTTCACTGTTAACTGCTTTTCCTGTCTCCAAGTTAAGGATTTTTTATTCATTTTTTTACATTAGGTAAAATCTATAATTTCAATGGCTCAGAATTTGATGACTTCTGTCAATAGCAAGCTGTGGTTGATTTAAACTAAGATTTATTCGAACCAAGCTCCCAAAACAACACAGATTTTCTTCAGACAGGTTGTAGCCTACAGCTTTCAGTGACAATGTGGATTGATGTAATTGGCAGAAGTTTTGTGCTACAAATTCAAACAAAGAACCAATGAAAAGCATCAGAAAAGCACTGCTTTACTGAACGGCCTTTAAATTGCAGGAGGTGTAGAACATCAAAAAGAGGCAAAGCAACAAAATTAATCTTCAATTTAATCTTTCATGTCTGGAGAACATCAACGTTTTCTAAACAATTTCACACATATAGTGGGGGATGTTAAAACTATTTGAATATGCAAAACTGTTACCAACTCATAGCAGTGGTTATTTACGTCCAAGTCTTGAATGCTACCTAAAAAAAGTGTTTCACAGAGGTTCAAAATCAGGATAGAAAACTGTTTATTATTTCTAAATAAGGATGTTTCATAAGTGAGGTCCACTTATGTTCTGTGTAGACATAAGTGGACCTCAAAGAACATAATTATTTTTCATCAACCCTTTAAACTTGAACATCTTTCAATCATGAGTATCTTGTAACTTAACAAGCAGCCATTTCAAAGCTGCTTCCCAAACACTGTTAGTGATACAGAGCACGTAAAGGTTGTGAAGGGATAGGCACATGGAATGAACTCATATACCAGTGTATAACATGTTAAAACATTGCATCTTAAATAGAACCAGAAAAGATATATACATCTAAGCTGGTCGTGAACATCATCTGTGATGAGACAATGAATTTGTAGCTTTTGGGAGCTTCAAAGAAGTTAAATAGGAACAACAACCTTAAAGAGTGAATGAGAAAGATATTCAGGGAGGAGAGTGTGGACAGCTCGTTCATTCAAAAAATAAATAAATAAAAATGAACCAAGAGAGAGAAAGAAGACACGCTCGGGGAGAAAAGGAGTCATTAAAATGAGCAAAGCAAAAGAAGGAAAGGATGAAAAAGGTGAGAGGGTGAAGGAGAGAGAAAGAAGGATATCTTGGCTGTGGTAAAGGTGTCTACAGGCCCGTGGATCGCGGCTGTTCTGTTGTGAAGCCCTATTACCCATTCCAGGACCATCTTCAACCAAGCCTGCTTGGCTAGGGGCCACAATGAGGTGACGAATCGCGGAGGAAATTCAGAAAAATAATTGGTAGGTCAGGTTTGATAATGGCCACTCCAGTGAAAAACAAGCTCTTAATTGGCGCGAGGGCCACTTGGTCAGTTTTCAAGGTAAAGTGTGAAAGCATTCATTATCTCCCTCGCTCTCGCATGGAGGGGGGGATGCTGTTAGCTTGCGGTCTAAGAGAGGTGACACCTACACCTGCACACTATTCAGCCTTAACGCAGCTCCTGCTCTCGCGACGTCTTAATGAGCCGTTGAAAAACCATTACAGAAGACTGCTAATGCTATACGGCTTTTCCATATAGGGGAACTCTGTAGATGTAATAACGTGTACATGACTAACATGGTTAATGTACTCTAACATAGAATTGTTAGGCAGACCGTTTTTAAATGATAATACTGTTTTGTTCATGGCCCACAGGCTAAAATGGCACAAAAAATCCATTTTATAGAAAGACTTAACCATATTATTTGATCACAAGACTTATATTCATGTTTGTACTATGCGATTAATCGGAATTGATTTTTTTATTTCAGCTTCCAACGATTAAGAAAATAAGATTATCGAGGCCACAGCCACATTCTATCCAGCATACCTTCCTTTCCACCACTAGGACTCGGCGATATGGCAACAAAAAACTATTTTTTTAAACAATTGAACGATTCATGACTTTCAATTTTGTTAATGTCCAACTAGTCAACTTAAAAACAACTACAATATGATTCAAGTAACATTCTCTATCCTAAGGCCATCGGGTCACAAAAAATTCCACAACTGAAGTGATCAACATGGAGTAAAACAACACGGTGCCCACGTGAGTGATCTAGCAGCAAGAGCATCAGGAGGAAATGACTGAGGTGTTGTCGAGATACAGATGATGGAACATACGCAGGTGTTGCAAGAGCTCAGCAGTAACGAGGAGGAGGGTGAACCGGAGGAAAACATTTCTACAAGTGAAATTAAGGAAGTGATGGCTATGTGGAAGAAGGTTTCTGTTTTCATTGAAAATAAACACCCTGATAAATTGTCTACTGGTCGTTCTTCAGCGCTTTTTGATGCCTTATTTTTAAATTGAGACAGAAACAAATCTCCATCGATCGGTATTTTGTTAAAAGGTCTGCGCCAAGTGAAAGTGATACGAGCAATTCGAGTTACGAGCTCTGCCCTAGAACGGATTATGCTCATATCTCGAGTAATTACTGTATTTCTTTTTGATAAAGTAATAGCAATAAATAACACCAGTAATTGGCTATTATTAAAAGCAAATACAAACTTTCAAACATACTGTTACAGGTGAGGCTGATTTGCTATCATGATCATTTCTAAGTGTTTCTATCCTGGACTATTATTCTGATTGTGACCTTGGTCTGTTCACTGTTTCTTGAACCTTTGCTGCTTGCCCTGACCTTGCCTGTATCTCTGGATTGTTATTGTTTTGCTGCCTGCCTCGACCCGAGCCATTTCCTGTTTACGCCTCTGTTGTATCCCTTTACTGTTATCTACCTGTCTACTTAATAAAGCTGCAGATGGATCCTCAACTGGCTGACTCCGCATTACACAGAGTAGTAGCTCTTTACAGGTTTTTGCATTCCATGCGCTATCTTTCCCCATCACAAATAAGTGAATGTTGTGAAATGCAGTTTATTCTTACTAAATTTAGGCAAGTGTTTGATATAAAACAGTGTTATTAAAAGTGTATTAAGCCACAACAGAGAATCTGTTCCTCAGGCCGCTTTCTGTGTGCGTGCTCTTAGTTGAATACGGATAAGCAAATGAACTTTGGAAAGCCTGTCAAAAATGTCAAAAAGCCTTTCTTGGAGAGCTGACATGTAAACACAGTTAGTTGTGTCTTAGGTAAACATAAACTTAAAGTTGAGAAAGAGAACGCGTGTGTAACTATATTGGATCCATTCATTGGTGATAGCAGGCTAAAGAACCTGCTGTGGTCTGTATGCATGATAATCAAAAGAAAATCACTCATTAACTGAATAACTTAAGTAGCTTTAATAAGGATTCATCTACAGTATATTTATGTATTTAATACATCACCATTTCCTTACTGAAGCATCTTAATGGTGTACAAAACAATATGGCAATATAGCTTTCCTAGATGAACTACAGCAACTGTTAAAGATAGAACTCTGTAAGTCTGTAAAAAGAAGAGAAATGGACCTCTTAAAAGAAAAAGCTAAAGCACCTAACACCGCACTCCAGTTGTGATTTTTAATCTGAATACAACAAGATGATCAAACAGTATTAATTCAACAGTGTCAAATCTAAAACGGTGCAGAGGGGAAATATCACAGCAACACGGTTCATTTAAAAGTCAGTGCCTTATTATTCACCAAATGATGCAAATAGATGACAAAAATCAAAGACAGGAAGGAACATGCATAATGCATAACACTAGCACATTTAATTGGCATTAGTATCTCTAACTTAACAAGGTTTAATTTCTCTCATTTTCATTATAAAACATTAGGGGATAAAGAGAACAGCACATATATACATACATATGTGTGTGTGTGTATTATTTATACAAGTTTAATATATATTTTTATCAAACCCTTATGTATTGGCACAGGCGCACTACCTGTCAGGCCATGTCTCTAACAAACAGATATTTTGAAGAACAACACCATTATAGTACAGTACAATTATATTCTATAGGGCCCCATGGGTTGACACTGGAGATCTGAAGTAACAGTACAAAATATGAAATTCTAATAATGTATATCAAAGTAAGGCAAGTTCACGACTCAGGGCTACTGCAATGTCTTCATTCCAGGCTTTCCTTACAAAAACACAGCAGATGTCATCAGTGGTTCTGAAACACCTCTGCATGCTTGCATGTCACAGAACAGGAGAAAGAACCACAAATTCACACAACCTGATCCTTCTAATTCCCATGATGCCATCTGGGACAACAGGTGATGCTAATGAGGCATCGCCTCAAATCTCCCACAGCTTTGAAAGACACACTACCCTCTTTGTTTAAAGGGGTCAGTTTGACACTGCAGACACACAAAGCGCTCCATCAATGTCTTGGTGGTCTTGGCCTTTCTCTCTTGCATTAGCTCTGAACATTTAATGGGGTGAATGAAGAGTTGTATTGGAGCAGTGGGGAGTGAAGGGGGGAGGGCTGTCATATTGATCAGCATGATTAGAAAAACACATGTGGCCCACACAGCTACTGAGATAATGGACCCAGTCCTGACTGTACTAAAAGACTCTAATGAGCATTCAAACCTTTCATTCATTTGCATTTCAAGAAAAAAAAATATTAGCAATATACCTATCAATAATAAATTCTAATTATTATTCTTATTAGCACACAAAAAAATAACATATAACAGAATACTTCCAAATTAAATACCGAATATAAAATTAAATAAGAAACAAAATAAACCTCATATAAAGGAAGCATGTAATTTCCAAACCCCCAAAAAAGAAAAATAAGTTCAATTACTCAAAGTAATAATAATAATAATAATAATAATAATAATAATAATAATAATAGTAGTAGTTTTGGCGAAAAACAGTAAACTTACCAATAAATTCATAATAGACCTATACTATTATTATTATTACTATTTGTTTACACACACAATTAATCAATTTCTAACTAAATTAAAAAAAAACCAATACATTATTTTTTTTATTTCAATAAGAAATAATTATATCTTAGCTACAAATGATTTATTCTTTTAATTATTTCTTATTTCAATTTCAATTATTTTATTTTTACGATTCAGAAATCCATTTCTGCTTGTACATATATTATTTTCCTTTTCTTATATACCGGAGTATGTATGCATGTATGTATGTATGTATGTATGTATGTATGTATGTATGTATGTATGTGTGTATGTATGTGTGTATATAAATAAATATAAAATATATATATATATATATATATATATATATATATATATGACGTAGTTAGTCGCTTCTGTTAGAGTATAATTGCTGTAAAAATATAATTATAAATGGGGTGGCCTACGAAGTCCTTGTGAGACTTGAAGCTTCTGCTGATGAAACTGCAAACTATTCTTCACTAAACTTTCTACAATTGACTGCACTTCTGACTCCTGGTCTTCATTCAACATATCTAGTTTTCAGATCTAAACTATATACAATATACAATCTAGCAGTATATTAAATTAAATCCTCAATCCTATCATTTTCACCATAAACAATAACTATGAAAACAACAGTATCAGCTTAACCAACTGAGCTTGTTAAGGGAGACAAAAATGGATTTGATTTGATTTGCAGGACTTACAGAAGGTATGTGGGTCAGAGAACGTAAATGAAAGTGCTTCCTAGTATCTTACACATGGTGATTTCACCCCAATTCTTACTTTCAGGGGGCTCTTCCACAACATGCATACCAATCCATTGTGAGAAAGTTTAAATGCTGACGATTCATCACCATAAAACATCTCATATATAGACTGGGTAAGCATCAAAATGTCTTCAGCAAATCAATAACCAAGTGCCTTTGCTTTTAAATGAATTTTCACTTGGCATTCCACAAAGATGTGAGTGACTGAAACCCTCAAAAACCTAATGAGCTCTCTCCTTCTCTTTCACAGGCTATTAACAAAGTAACAAAGTGATGGAGATAGTGATAACCATTAAAGCAGAAGACAGATGGACATAAAAACAGACAGACACATCTATTTGTCTATCCACTCTAAGCCATTATCTGAAAAGACATGATGCATTCCCAAGCTTACTACAGCACATTTGGCTTTGATTCGACTATGATCACAAACAAAAGTGCCAAAGTGTCTTCAACAAGCTTAGTTTCATCTCTCAAAAATTATGAAAAGTTATGAAAACAGAAAATACAGTAAGCCATTTAAAGTTGTTCCACCCACATCTTTACAGAAGGGACAAGCTTACAGCCCAAACTAGCCTAATCATGAGATATCAGTAAAACCTCTCATGTTAGCAATAAACAGTTTATCAGTGTAACCTTTTAGGGGGTGTTTTATGCACAGCAGCCCAAAGCCAAGATCCTTTAGAATCAAATCAATTAGCAAGCACAAAGGGATAATACTTGTAAAATGTCAGAGAATGCCAAATTAAAATAATTTTAAACTCTTGCACTATTATTAGTCTAATACCTCTCTTGATTGTCTGGTGTTCTACACTTCTGTCACAATCTTGTCGTGTTGCTTTTCATTTCCTGTTCCCCTCCATGTAATCCTGTGTCATTTCCTTCTGTCGCGTCAGTCACTCCCCTTGTTAGTCTCGTCACCTGTTCCCTATTATCCTGTGTATATATGTCCTGTGTGTCTCTCACTCTGTATCCGCTATCGGCGATGTTGTGTGTCATCCAACACTCCGTGTATCTACTCCATGTTCTAATCAAGTCTATGTTCCTGATCCTTCGCGATTCCATGACAACTTCGGAGTAGGGATGTGCTAGAAGCAGAATGCATGGATAATGGCTCCACATTTTTGGATAACATCCACGAGTGGAGTAGGAGAGTCGCTTAATCTGCCTCTATCAAGAATATTACCTTTCATGCAGTGTCTAGCTGTTTGTGAAATGTAAAATGTCTGCAAAGTTTTAAAGATCAAAATGCATGATGAATAAAGATATTGTCTCCTAAAAGAAAGAATCAATTCTGAACTGCTGAAACGAGCCATCGGTATTTCCAGTTACATATGTAACAATGTAAAAGATTTGCATAATGCCAGCATTGGGCCTTCACAGGCTATCTGCGAACAATGTTTACATCTATTTTTAATACACACTGTAGACCAAGCACAACAGACTGTGCCATCTGACCAATCAGAGCAGAGTAGGCTCTCGGAAAAGGTTTAGAGGTTGAATCTTCGAACAAACCATTTTCATATTAATGTGCAATATATATTGTGAGAAACGTGCTTTGTGACCTTCAGTGCATGTAAACAAAATGATGAACCTTTGAAATAGCATAGTAGGATTAAATTTGTAACATCATTACAAATTTAATGAAGGAAACGATTACGTATTTATAAATTCAAATATAAATGTAAACGGATAAATCACTTTTCAAAGGTTTAATTTAATTTCAAAAATTTAATAATGAACCATATTAAAACTAATTATTTTATTTAATGTGTGGTTACATAACAATATTAATTATAAATATAATGTCTTTAAATGGTATACCTAGCCTTACATAAAAAGGTTAATAAATGCCAACCAAACAGTAGCAAATAGCTATTTAAGTATTACAGTAGTACATAATGCAGCCTTTTTAAAGTCTTGCCAAGTGTTAAAGCAGAAAATAAAAATTCTCCCCATTTTATAACATTAAGATGCATTCAAAGGGTGACCTTAATTTCAGAAGTGGTTACTGGATGTGTGTCAAGAGCATTGTAGTCATTCACAATACACCGCTTAGTCATATCCAAACCTGCCATCCAGTCAATTTCCAGTGAATAAATTCCTATATTCTCATCCTATATTACGGTTTTGTCTTAGTGAATTCAGAAAAACACCACATTACAGAAGTAAAATTCAAGTGATTCAATTGTCACTGCATTTGAACACCCCTTTCTTTTATGTGAGTTATAATCAGACATCCTGATCAAGATGCGTAACCAAGAATGCTCTTGTATCAGAAGGATAAGCTTCTTGTAAATAATACAGACTTCCGTGTGTCTTCATTGTTAGTTAAAATAATAGAAATAGATCCAGTATATTTATGGAAAACGCATCACTGCTTGATACTCAAATCTGCATAGAATAATACAGACACAGACAAAGACACAACTGTTAAAGTCAAAAGCAAACCAAATCTGTGTGTGTACCCGTGTTTGTGTGTGTTTGTTGGGCATCCACACCGGTTCGTCTTTTTACCATCATTAGGGTCTATCATTCCTTGCTAAAATGAGGCTTAGCACATAGGTACACCTCTCTTCTCCTTTGATCATAGCCAGCGCTCCCTCTTTTTCACTCCCTGCCCAATTCCTAGTAAACAACGCGCCTGCAGCGGCAGTGCTTGCTAATGAAGCATTTTACAGATGTAGCATTCTGTTCCGCTCAGAGAACCTCTACTACAACGGCATTACAGCGGGTCACAGAAGCTTTCCTGACTTTCATCTTCAAATCTCCTAATGAACACCTGCTCTCACATCCTTTCTCACAAACACAACTTTCCCATTATCTCACTTGAATTCCCTCCATTGAGCTGCCCGCAGGGAGTTGGGTCAATCCACGGATGGCAGTGTCCCTCCTGGGGTGGGGTGGGTGATCCTGGAGCAGATCTCAGCTCAGACGGCTGGTGCTCATTGTTAATTTAACAATATTGATTCGGGGTCTGGGGTGACAATTGGACCCGAGATCAGATAACTAAACATAAACCACGGCGACATGTGAAGGGACACTCGCTGTGCTCCAGGGTTCTGCGGGCACTGAGTGAAGATAAGTGTCTCGCGGCGTCTTTCTGTCTGTCGCATGTTCTGGAAACAAAATGGATGCTACTTGTGATGAAGAGGTGACAGTAAAAATGGCTAAATATTTTGTGCTGTTTGTGACAGTGCAGGGAAAATGCATACTGTTTTAACAGTGCAATTTAAGCAGTTTATCTATCCACACCCAAAGCAAAACTGCTGTGCATAGAGAAGAATTCACAGCCAATTAAAAGGTATTAAAATCATGTTTATTTGGAGGGACTGATTTAATGACAGACAGAAAACCCAGTTGCACTTTTTGCAGTTAAAGTATGTGTAATTAAAATGTACTTTACCTAAGAAAGTACTAGTTAAAAAACAAGGGTTAAGGGGTTGGGTTCAGGGTTGGTACCTAAATATTATCCAGTTATTGTAATAATTTTAATAGGTTCATAGTATGTAATGGAGAACAGAAATAAAGTGCTACGGAAAAAGTGTTGATAAATATGAATGTGGAAACCCTGGTTGTTACGTTTGTCATATTACATTTCAGTTTAGCTAAATCTGCATGGCAGAAGGAACCGAAAATCTGACAGACGCACAACACAAATCTGTCTTCCCTCGCTCTCATGTTCAGAGGCCACTAAAAGCTGAATTTGCCTCCCCGACACCCCCAGCCTGCAGTATTGACATTCTCCTCATTTTCCCCAGTGCAGAGTGGAGTCCGGAGTGTTGCGCATGAATTATGCAGGCTAGGACACCACAGAGCAGAGAAACACCAGTGCCATCATAATTGAGACAATTGAAAAGACAATACTAGTTGGTCAATAATTAGGCTGCAGGAGGGAGAATCAGATCCGTTCCTCCTCCCCCTTCCTTTTCTCTCCTTGCTGTGCAGTGAACGTGCCGCCCACAGCAGCGACTCCATTTGCTGTCCACACTCCTCTGTGTCTTGGGTAACTGTTTTGTTTTTCATTTTACAAGGCAACTCTCACTTTAGCTTGACTCTTTTGTTTTGTTACATTATTTGCAAAAATGCCAAATCAAACCCACCACAGCACCAATTAGTCCGCAAATGTTTTATTACAATCTAACTTTTAAAAGTAGTTTGATTCTCTTCCTTTGTCTCAGGGGAAAAAACTCAATTACTTTAAACTAAAAAGCATTTTCTGACACAATCAAGTGTAAACAGAAAAAAGTCACACAGGTGAGAGAAGGACGGTTCCTCGCTTATTGATTTGAGCACTGAGGGTAGAGGGTAACGGGAAGGAAAGACCCCATGACAGGACATAACTCCAACTAGCCCATACTTAATGACGCCTGTTGAGACCAGCACTGGGCAGGCTTTGTATTTTTCTAGAAGTCCGTCAATTTGTGTAAACTATGTGGCATTATTCATGATAGTGGTCTGCAGAAGAGGGCGGCTATTGATTTCTAGCACAGGTCCGGCTCTGATTCATAAATCCACTCAACCACTCGAGACTCCCAGAGGATCTATTATCCACACTGGTCTCCATCCCAAAACAACGGCTCAAGGTGATCACCATAAAAGTGCCAGCCATCGTCATATTTCACCAACTCCAGGTCAAATACAAAAGCCTCGGGTTTTCCAACTATGGGATCCAGCCCTAAAACTCCTGATATTGTTGATTCAAGCTGATGAGAAGCCTTAAGACTAGGAATGCGCAATATGTCTGTGTCAGATCAGTTATTCTGAGGTGATATTAGCATTTGTTTGTAATTTCTCTGTATGGTTAAAGCTAAATTAAATTATTAACTGAAAAATTCAGTAAATATATTTGAACAATATTGTTCAAGAAACCGTCTACGATGAATTAAAAGAACAGCATTTACTTGAAATAGAATTTTTTTGTACCATTATAAGTGTATTAACTGTCACATTTAAGTCATTCAATGCATCCTTACTGAATAAAAGTATTATTTTCATTCAAATGTAGTATATAGTACTGTACAGAAGTTTAAGGCACATATATATATTACATACTAATATCCACACGCATACATGCATATACATATATATATATATATATATACACATATATACACATATATATATATATACACATATATATATATATATATATATATATATATATATATGAATTACACAGTCAGACTAATAGTGTAAAAGAACAAATTTAAAATACTACATTCTGCAGGGGGTTTCTAATGTTATTTCATGTAAGCAGTTTCAGGGTCAGCAGGACATTATTTGCATTTCACAAGCACTGTTTGCATTATTTGCATTTTGCATCCTTTTCTATGCAACAGAAAAATATAGAGCGATTAACCCACATTCTATGCAAGTTGAACATAAACAAATACAACACCTTCAGAGAAAGCGTTTCATCTGCGAACGAGTTCAAATGCACTACTTGCTCCAATTCTGAATAGAGGGCAGACTAGATATCAGATCATTTACAGGTTTTGACAGAGTATTTTAAGAGCACTTTACTTCTGTTTTATTAAGTCTCATTTCTGAGTATTTGTCAAGGTTTTCCCTCCTGAACGCACACACAAAGGGCTCAGTGTACGTCTTGGCTTGCCCATTAGGCTTTATGGACAGCTGTATGCACTTTTATTAGCGGGTTAATGGCATTTAAAGGAGCAAGTGCTGAGCTAAACCCACAACATTAAAACCCAGAAAATAGCACTGTGGGATTCCGTCGAGGTCAAACCAAACGGCTGCTCGAATCAGCATCCAATGCAGCTCAGCTTCGACCTTTGACATGTCTTCTCGGCCGAGCCGTCACATAAAAACCGCCCCCGTTGCTAATGTTACGTTTGCATCAAGCTGCGAATTTCATGAGTGAGAGGAGTGCGAGGAAAACACCCAAACAAGCAGTCATCGAGCATTCAGCCTGAGCCTTAAAATATAATGAGCGGAAGTAATGCAAGTACCAACTGCAATTTAGCGAAAAGAACATCAAGGACTGAGGAGAAACTATTTAGCAGCCCGTGTTCAGACATAATTAGCAGGGAAATGGCGCAATAGGACTTTCCTACTTGCTAGTCTTAATTAGCTCTGCTGCTAAATCTTTGCTAGGAGATAAACAAAGGCGCTAAGCTCGAGAAACATCATATTCAGGTGTTTCTGTTGATGAACATAAAAGAGAGATGCTAAAGCAGTACAGTAACGGTCCCAACGCTGCCTCTGTGATTTTCATTACTTGGCTGCTTCCAATTTGCCCATCTGTCTCCTAATTATTGACTGCATTGGCGGCACTGCTTTTGGCTCTGGTAAGCTGCAGGACTGCGTTCACACTCACTCTCCCGTGTCTGTTTTTATTAAACACGGGGGCTCGCTGTATGTGCAACGGCTGCTTATTTTTACGGTGGTGGGCTGCTTAATGAAGGATTGCACAACACTCCAAACACGGTTTGACAAATGCGATATATTAGTCTTAAATCAGAACCAGAAAGTCACAAAAGCCAATAATGATTTCTAGACGGTTGTTTCAGAGAGGACGAGATATCTTAAATTGAATTTCTGGTCAAAAGTCATGCTTTCATGTGCTTTCAGTGAAATTATGAACTATTCCCAATAGAGCCCACACTCCCCAAGCGGGGCGAGACATATATGAGATGGAAAAAGTATGGAGTGATGATGGTGCGAAGAGTAACGGAGGATGGGTAAATGGACAGATCGAGCCCAGCGTGAGCATGTGGGCAGATCAGACCCGCAGTACTCCACCGGCCTCTATGCATTCTTCTTTTGAAAGGTGACCTTCCCAGAATCCTTTTCACCACTGATGCATCCCTTTTATTAAAAAGCATCAGTGCCTCTCTGCTGGCCAAACTGGGACCCTTTGACACTCACAGGTACCCTATTACGCCCCCAACTCAACCTGCCCTCTGTTGCATTTTCCCTCCTACACTCCAGTCGATCGAAGTGCTTTTTTTTCTCCCCCGGTAACACGTTTGTGGTGATGGATGAGCGTCGAGCGTCTTTCTGACAGGCCTGCAGCTGATGCCACATAATCACTGCATCACCGTTTAGGCAAAATTACCAAATTATACCAACCCCCCAGAGCCATTGGTGCGACTGACAGGTCCAGCCAACAAAAGAAACACAAATATTTCACAGTGGCGGTGGACGGAGAGGGGGAGGGAAGAGAGAAGTCTAGAAAATTACAGCTAACCAATTAACAGAGCATTCTGACGGTTTTGGTGACTGCTCTGTAATTACGTTCAATAAGAAAATAGAGCAGATTTTGATTAGAATGTTGGAACTGAAATTATTTGTCGTCCTGACGCAGCAGATGTTTGAGCACATTATTATATTTCTTTAAAGATCCATTTATCTGCATTCCTGTTTGCAACCTCAATTCAAATTTTAACTTTTAAATAAGGTCAGTTCAATTCTGTGTGTACACCCTGGTGCTAATAACAGGATATGAAGGTCTGCAATATTGGACCACTGGACTCTTGTTTCCCAATAAAGTTTGAAACAACTTTGTGTGTACAGGTGACATTTACGATGTGCCCAATTTCTGCTTCCAGAGCCACCAACCTACATGTTCTATTCTGCTCTGAAAGTGGCTGTTGAATTATGGGGGGTCCACATCGCTATTTCAAAAAGTCACCTGAAAAACATAAGAGCACTTAAAATGTAAAAAAAGAACAGTGTATTTTATCATTTTAAACTTGCATGATTCAGGATTCGAAAAGAGAAGCATGTACTTTGATTTCATTGTTCTCTTTAAGTGGCTAATTTGCATTATGACACTAAAAACCTTGTTTCTGGTAACTTCCCCAAAAATAGTGCTGTGAGCTTTTTGAGATTAATAAAAAGGATAATAATATTACGACTACATAAACATTTTAGAAGTATCTGTTTAGAACTATCTGTGGAATACTCTTTTACATTTGCCGACAACAAAGAATTGTTTCACAGTTGCATAATGAAAATAGATCTTATTAGAGCACCTATTCAGTGCTGAGTTATCAAATAATTCTAAACCATGAGTAGCTGAGAAAAAAAAAAAGAACCTGAGGCGAAACTCTGACTAAAGCGTGAAGTGAGAAATTTTGATTCAGGAAGATCACACAGCACTGTGGGCCACTTCAACAAATGGAGAAATCGCTCTCTGAATTCTAACATCAAACGTGAAGGGATTTCCTCTGTTTTTCTTCACTTAAAAGAGCTCATATTCAAACTTAATCCACATAAAATACATTTAGGAGTTCATTTCTATGTATAAAGAGAGGGTCGATGCAGAAAGTTTAGATCCAAACTAAATTGTCGTGCTAAAAAAAATGAAAAAAGGGAGTAACACATTCATAGAGGATAGAGCCGTAGGCAGACCACCAATGACCAAATTAAAGTGGACAATCATCTTTGCAAGGGTGTCAAAGGCGTTCAATCAGATGAAAAGACGGAGCTCTAGGTGACAGATGCGACCCAGTGAACCAATAATGATTCTGAGGGATAATTTAATCTAAATGAACTATGTGTCACTTATCAATAGTGGGTACTTTGGTGTAATTAATTTTCATTTGCAGGGTAAAGAGAGGCAAACAGACAACCCTTGTATGAAACGGGGCATACGAGTGATTTCTCATTGCTAACTCACTAAAATTCATCACACTCACTATGACATGTGCTAATGATTAGTATTATTGCTCCAGGTGTGTTTACTGTAAATACTGGAGTCCTGGCATCTGGCTTGGGGTGAGAGTTTGACGCTGATGGAGATGATGATAAGACGACCTTCAAAACAAGCTAATAAACTCTGTGGTGTGCCTGATGCAACGTAATTTAACTTTCTGCTGTAATTATCGAATTTTGTATGCAATGAGTTAGTTGAACGGTAATTGGTTTTGACGACAGCAAACTGAGAGGGTAGTCATTTAACAAAGAGAGCAAGCCTTAAAAAAAACAGAACTGGTTGTCTGATTAGAATGAGTCTAAAAATGTATGAAGCTCAACTGAACAAAAATATAAAAGAATGAATCATGTATATGCAGGTAGATTGCATGTGGAGAGAGAGAGAGAAAGAACAAGAAACGTTTATGAGTCACTATGAATAGCTCATCGTGGAGAAAGAACAACCAGCTCAGTCAAGACCGCCCATATTTGAGATAATTACCCATTAACTTGTTGAACTGTGAACATGAACATGACATTACTCACACACCGGTCCTGCTCTGATCAAGACCTTTTTCAGACAGTGCTGTTTGCATGGAGAGAACTGCATAATTTACATTTTGTAACATTGTTAAATGAATATAAATTTGACAGAACTCATAACATGAGCTGCCAGTGGATTTAGATATGCACATGGAAAAAGTAAAAAAAAAATTGTCAGTAAATGTTTATCATTTTACATATCTGACAAATACAAAAGAATTAAAACCAAACAATTTCCAAGTCTGAAAATATACATCAAACTCTCTCTTTACACAAGAGTTGATACTCCTTGGCATACTGTCCTCCATCTAGAGGAGAACGTTCAACCAGAATGGAGAGCATTATATGAGTCACCTTTTCCTAAGAACGAGAGTATGAATGGAGAATTCTTCATGGTGCTATTGCAGTGAATGCACTTGTTTCTGTATAAACCCTGGTAATAGAGATGGATGTCCTCTTTTTACTACCAGAAAGAAAATATTTTACTGTAACAGGCTCATTCCATTCTTTCAGGCTTTAAAGAGTTTATTTTATCGCTTTTATGAGTTTTTTTTCCCTCTCATCGGAAATAATATACCTGGAGAAAATGGCAAAAAAAAACATTTCTGATACTACGAAAATAAGTAAGGTTATGGGGAACCTTATGCCTTTTGAATTGATTTGTTGATATAAGGGGGCTTTTTTAAATGTCTTGAATGTCTATTGATTTTACATTTTTCTATATGAATTGTATCTGTATATTTTGTATTCTCTCAGGTTGTCAGGGTTCTGCTACATTCGGTCTAGTCCAGGGGTGGGCAAACTATGGCATGCGGGCCACATCCAGCCCGTTGGGCTTTTTAATCCGGCCCGCTGAACTTGCCGAAGTTGTATTAAACCTCCTTCATTTTACATTTCCCTGTGACGTCATTCTGTCGCGGCTGCAAGCGGCAGTGATGCTGAAGCTTTGGTGGAGAGTAGGCGCACCCCCGTCAAAAGCACCCCCCCCCCCGGCAAAAATTGCAGCGCGTACCCCACCACCCTTAACAATCGCGCATCATGCTCACCGCAGGCTCTTCTGTCAATTTTAAGAAACCAAAGTGGCCCGCGCGACAAATAGTTTGCCTACCCGTGCTAGTCATTTCTTGGTTTTGTGACAAAGCTCTGACACTACCGTAATGTCTAATGTTTTGTTTATGCGTGTGTGTGTGTGTGTGTGTGTGTGTGTGTGTGTGTGTGTGTGTGTGTGTTCTTGCACGTGCTCTTGTCTGTGTAACGTCTGGTGTGCGGGTTATGATGTCCAGTCCCAATACTTTTGTCTGGTTCAGTTTCGGTTTTGTGTCGGGATTCGGGCATTCATAACTCGTGTGTTCGTCCTTGTCGTGAGCGCGCGAGCCGAGTGGTTCCTCGTTATGTGAGTGGGCGCGGTTTCGGGCTTTGTTTGTTTGTTTCAGAGTTCGTGTTTACACGAACGATGCGCGTCCGCATTGGCTGCGTGTTCGTGTCTTGTCATCGTGTAGCTAGTTTCATTATGCAGTTTGATTTGTCCCAGTTGTTTTCCCATCCATTACCCTTCCTCTTGTGCCTATTTAACCCCCTCGTGTTTGCTGTCCTGTGTCGCGACGTGGTCTATACTGTATAATTTCTTGTGTCGTGCGTGTGACTGCTTCTTGTCTAGTGTAGTCTGCTATGCCTTGTCAGTCATGTTATGTTTTTCCCGCCTTGGGGTGGTTTTGCTTTATTTTTGTTAATAAAAGCCCTAGTCCCTGCACACTGAGTCCTCGCTTTCTCACACCTGACACAGGTATGAACTGATTGTATAAGATTTAGTAATTGTAATAAAGATGTGTTGAAACTCTAAAAGTGGTGCACTTCTAAATTTTAATTCCTTGCTTACCAGCACTTTTCAGATGATCACCCCACCCCTGGAACACGATTTAAACCGAGGTGGAAAACTCCCAGACCCCAGGCTCCCCCTACTCCTCCAAACCCACTATAAGTACATACCCACATATATACAAAAATAATGTTGAGCAAAGCAATGTTATATTTCCGTGGCCCTATGTTCTAGATCAGAGGTTTTCAAAGTCTGTGACAGTGGGCCTCCCTTTTGACACAACCCACCCAACGCCGCCCCCCCACCCCTGTATCTGTACTCGGACTGGGCGGGGCATAACCCGGAAGTGGGTGGATTTTAACCCGGAATTGGGCGGGGCTTTAGCCAGTATGTTATTTTTAACCATGCAATTGATATGGGTCGATCAGAAATTGTTATATTTATTGCTGATTAGAAAACTATTTACATGACAACATCAGCATTGAGCTTCAGATCAATGGTTTTGATCACAAACTAACTATATAGAGAACAAGTTTTGCAACAATTAATCCAACTCATGCGGTTGCAATTATGAAGAAAACTGTAATGAACAAGAGTTTTAATTTAAACATAACTCTCTTTTTTTAACTTTTAATTTTTTTATGATCAGTGTAATTTTTTATTTATTTATTTCCACACCAGGTATGCGCGTGTGAGAGTGAGAGAGAGACAGAGAGAGAGAGGGGGGACTGTGTGTTCTAAGGATCAAATAGTCTGACGCTGTTTTTAAGATCTGCATTCCTTTATTTTGTATGAAAAACAGCAAGAAAGCGTCAGACACTCAGTGCGCGAAGTTAAACAACTGAATAGAGCAGGAGACGGTTAAATAAAAAGCTCCGACAGGCAGAGACGCAACGCTAGTCGCATTCTATCAAGAACCACGTCTGAACAAACCACACGTTTAACAGAACTATACTGGTTAATAAGTACTACAAACAAACCGAAATAAAAAACAAACCTGAAGCTGAAGAAACCCTAAACGTTAACGGAAGACGCGCGAACCTGAGTGACTGAGAGGGAAAGACACCTGTTCTCGTTTCCGCGTTCTGAGCCGCGCGCGCGCGCGAGACGAATTAAATCTGCATGTGTAGGGGAGGCGCGCCTATCGCAGAACGCAGACACAGTCAGATACCCAATGAGGATTTTTATTCAATCCGAGCACAGATAATGACTCATATTACTCGTATGATACTCGTACTCGGCAAAAGTGCTTTATCCATACCGGATACTCGTTTCAGCCGAGTATCCGGCTCAACTCTAGTTATTAGACTATCATTTTTTACAACTCTCCGCGCCTCCCCTGGCATGCTCTGGCGCCCCCCAGGGGAGGCGCGCCCCACACTTTGAAAACCCCTGTTCTAGATGATTTCTTTGTCCTTGCCTAGAGGACAACTTGAGTAAAAACTAGCGTAGCCAGTCAAGCTACCCCTCCCTCCCCATCTATTTTTAGTTTTTGTTTCTTTCAAGTTTGTGCTCAGATATGATGCTGAAAGCTATAAAACCTTTCACTGCATTAATTTCTAAGGCATTCAGTGCTTTTGAACGACTCGATAATAAAACACTGCCTCCATGAGCAGCCTGTCTGAAACTGCATGAGATAATCGTTAAGCCGGTGACCCCTGCGTGTTTTTGGTCAAAGTTGAAACAGACCAAACAGGCTGTGTTCTTCACTCGAACTCTGAGGCTTGTTTTAGCCTTGGTCAACACTCACTTAAATCTTTTCTGTCCATCCATCACGCTGTGTCTCTGACACACACTAATAGCAGGGTGTTTGAAATACAACATCTGCAGGGACGTCTTTTTCCCCCTCTCTGAAACCCCACATGCGTTAAACGGGGTCCCTCCTACATTCCCTCCACCCCCCACAATTACTATATTATTAATAATATATTGTAATTAAGCATATTAAATAACTTGGATACATATTATAAATGATAATCATTATTCTTTTGATTAGTCAGATATTCAACATATTGCCCAATGCTCACTTGCTTTAAATGATGGCCATATCGAAGGGTTTAAAACACATTTTATACATGTCATGCATAAAGATTTTCAGGACTGAATTATGTATAAAATCAATGATTAGCATGCATCAAGTTTAACGACGACATCAACATTTATACACTCATTCTGTTCTCCAACACAGATAATCTCACATAAGAAAAAATAAATAAATTACATTTGTGTCAAATATTTCCATATTATGATTGATTTTAGTTTCTGAGAACTAAAACATTTTACCAATGGCAAAAAGGCTATGTTGGTAATGTTTGGACATAAAATGAAACGAAAGCACTGAATTTTTTTTTAGCAATGTCTAACACGATGTCGTGACCACAACAGACTCAGCACCACAATTATCGAAAAATCCAGCTCAAAAGAAAACAGAATCCTTTGAGTATGTGTACTGTAGTTTCAATGAATTTCAACACCAGCGCATAACACATTATTTAGAGCGTACATTGAGGTTTTATCTTAAGGAAAATGAGAATAAAAGCCAGAACAATAAATGACATCGAAAGGATTTTGAACTGTCAATCTGTGGCTGCCTCGGGGAGAAAAACAAAATGCAAAGAGAGAGTGGATGATTTCAGACGAGATTGGAGAGTGAGAGCCCCTCGCTTCTTCCTCGGTTCTCCTCCATCCTTTCTTTTTCTCATCTGTCTTAAACGTTCCTCAGGGATGTTAACTTTTCCCAGGCAGTACTCTTTGGCTTTAACAATTAATGTGCTGGGGCTCCACAGAGAGAGCTGATGCTAAATACTGCACAGTTTTGTTTACGTACAAGCGCATTAATAAAGATGAGACCCTGCTGGTTTTGAGGAGAAGAGACAGAGAAGAAAAAGAAGAGGAGGAGGTGGATAGAATTGGCTTCCTCCTCCATTCCTTCAAGTATCCCACAACATCTTGGAATGCTGAAATCTTCCCCTGCAGTGAATGAATGAAGAGCACTGGATAGTGTGCGTTCATTTTAAAGAGATATTTACGTCTATTTCCAACTGATCATAGTAGATATGCCGAAAATCGGACCATATCCAAAAGTGTGTTTTTTGCTCACTAGTAAACAATCACAGTACAGATATCACCTTGAAAACTCTGAGTGAACACCTCTTCACAGGGGAAAAAAAGAAGAAGATTTGATGTAAGAGTAAACTGGAGTACTTTAACAGGAACATGAGTGTGTGCTTAATGTTAGCTGATATATCAAAGTCAGACCCGTCCTTGGTCAAACTCTGAACACTCGCTACAGCTACACAAACAAAGCAAACCGTGCTTTGTTTTCTTCAAAATGAAAAATAGAACACATCTGCACACACAAAAATGGATCCACTGTTGTGTGATGGTTCAATAATTCATAACAATGCTTCATCTAATGTTTCCCTTCTGTTGATTAGCCAGTATTTACGACCGCATTGCTAAAGTGTTTTGAAGTGATATTCAAGCACTATCAACCGTTGCATTAATATTTGATATTTTTGCATATAATCTTTGTCCTTTTTTAATGTGCCGAGAGACAAAGGGTTGTTTTACGGATATGATGAATATAAAAGAACAAGAGGATTTTGTTTAAATGAAATTAATGCAGAAACAAGAGAGTATACATATGAACTCACACTGTAAACCTTTACTTTGTTTAACTTTTAAAAGGAATTTAGCACGCTAATATAAGTTTTGTGGCATAATGTTGAATATGGAAGTGAATGGGGCCGATCAATAATCACGGCTCCCAAAACTATAGCCACAACAAGTGAATCCGTGTTGCCATGACAACAAAATGTCATTAACACCAACATTCTAATACGATGAAAGATGATAGAATCAAAAATAACTAATACACAAGTTTTAACAATTATAGAAACTACATGAAATTAAACTATTTTTACCTTGATTTTTACTTAAGAACACGTGGTTGGGGGAGAACACGTGGTGATGGTAAGATTAACTTGTACAGTGCCCAGGCATTCCCATCAAGGAAAAACTAAATGAATTCCATATATTTCATACAGCTATGAACAATATACAGTGCAGAAAGTTACTAAATGACAACAGTTTTCAAGGAACAATTAACCAAATGGGACCAAATCTCGATAAAAATAAATAAATAAATAAATAAATAAATAAATAAAACCTAAATAAATCACTGGTTTCATTGTCAGATTGAGGCAACAAGCAGTTTTTTTATTTAGTGCCTTTTTCCGTTATGGTGGGAGGATAATTACTGACATTTATTAATAATTCCAGGGCTAGTCTTCAGTAATGTGTGCCACATGTGACAGCCTGATCCAACAAGTGCTCCATTTGCCTTTGAGATACACAAGTCTTGGTTTTATCTAAGCCATACAAAATAAAGTGAGAAAATGAAAGAAAAAAAATGAGAAGAAAGAGGTCTGCTGATCACTAATAGCGCCCAATTTTCTTGTCTTTGGCAAGAGAGAATCAAATGATGGGAATAGGAATCCAAAAGGGCACTTTTTGCGATGTCATGTCCCATTGACCTCAAGTAAAGTATGTGTATGAGAAAAAGAGTCGGGCTAGCCGGGTTTTAGATCATTACTTACAGGCACTTTCCTGAGGCCGATGGTGGGTTGCTCCTTACAGCGTTCAGAGTCTCAGTCCAAACACAAGGAAACATTTTATCCCTTAGGCTTTGTTTTTCCCTCCCCTCTCTTTTGCGTTTAATTTCGACATTAGCTAAGGCAATATCATTTGCCATTCAGTGACCTTGACAGATTGTAGCAGGGACAAGTCAACACCAATGCCTTTGAGAAATGGGTATTTGATGCAGTAGTTTTGCTCGCTAGCCACAACTTTAACTGAATTCCTCCTCGGGAACTTTATGGTCCATCCTGAACAAACAAATCCTGCCATTTATTGATTTGTCCAATTTTACTTTTAAATTAACAATATGAAAGCCCTTGAGACACAAACAAGTGAAAAAATAAAAATAAATTTAAAACATGCTGAAGATAAACGGATATCTAATTAAATAGGTTATCTTTTCACCATCTGGGACAGGGACAATGGTCTTCTACTCATCTTTGCAAGTTGAATTTATTCATGAATTAAGTTAAACAGGGAAAAAAAACAGTGGCGACCCCTTACAAAACGTATCATGTTTTACTAAAGTAACACTAAATGCAAAACCTAAAGGGCCAGTCACACAGCGAAAACGCATGAATCACGCACGAATTGCGCACAGATTTTCAGTTCTGCGCGGAGCATGCGTCATATGCGTAATTCGTTGGTGGGACAAACGTGGACCGTCAGTGATTGTAAGTGGATGTGCGTCGAAGGCAGTTTGTGCGTGATTTTGAGTTTTGAACGGTTAAATTTTTTGCTATTCTCTGTGCGTCAGCGTGCATTATTCATGAGTCGGCGTGCGTAGTTTATGCGTCGAGTATGCGTAACTAGGCTTGGGACACGCGTCGGCCGTCAGTGCTTATGCGTCGGAACTGGTTCGAAACCGCGCACGTCCACTGACACCCCACCTTCATATCACGCATGAACCGCGCACGCATCACGTTCATTCCACTGACAATGTGGATTCTGAAAGTGCTTGTATGTGGAACGTTCGTGAAGGCGGGCGTGCGTCGAATGTTCGTGGAATACTTTGGTCAATTTCTCGATGCACAAGCACGCACAAACCCAATCTGTGCGTGATTTGTGAGTGATTAATGCGTGATCGGCTGTGTGACTGGCCCTTAAAAGACTTTGTGAGGGACCGTATTAAAGGTAGAAGTTGTATATTAATATTATTAACAACTTTTACTGGCCCCACCAGAACTAATGTTTAAAAAAAAAGGTAAAAATTGTCAGATGATGTAAAATTCTAATCTACTATCCTCACTGGAACCGCAGAAAAAAAGAAACAAATCAAATGAAACTGTCATGGGTAACATTGTTTTGCAACAGATGCCAAATAAACTAGGATGAATTTCTTTCTGCTGCGTCCGCTCTACATGACCAGAGACATTAGTGCCTCAGTCTATAAAGCAGGCTAAGGTCAACTGAAACTAGAGGAAGAAATGGAGGGAGGAAGGAAGCAAAAAAAGGGGGGTGGGGGGTGGGATAAAGTGGCCTTGCACATTGTAAAATCTCTGTTCTCGACAATTCCAGAGGGAAGCAAGAAGCCCGCAGGTAAGACTTCAGAAAAGGTTGAGGTAGTACTTCCTTTCCATGCCTTTCTACCGAAAGAGAGGGATTCACTTTCTGAGAGCAGAATGGAAGGAAAGGAGGCTTGTGTTCAGGAAAAATTATGGAGGGATAAAAAAGCCTGTGCTGGAAATATTTGACTACGCCAAGATATAAAAGGTAAAAGGACCATCTGTGCCATTTGCATCCCGCTCCCTGGTTGTCTCTGTGGCGCAGTAGAGTAAACCATCTTGCAGCAGATGCCGATGAAACACAAACATACAAGTTAGTGATGCTGAAAGAGCTTGTGTGTCCAATCAGAATGAGCCTCAGATGATAAATATGCATTATAATGTTCTGCAAGTTGCAAGTATAACCATGGCAACTGTCCCATCCTGTTTTGTCTATGCAGTGTTGTTTGTGGTGAGCTTACTTCCTTCGCTATTGTAAAGACGATGCCATAATGAAGCTGTTTTCCAGTGCATTAGTAAACTCATCTGAAATATAGGGACTAGAGGTGGGGGAGAGGGGAAAAAAATTATTCCCCAACGCATCGTGATTCTCTCTCCAATTATTGTAGATTGATTTTTACTTATTAGTAAATCTTTTTTTTAAGGTATGAACAGGATAAAACATTATGGATACAGACAAGAGTGTGGTGAGGACACTACAAATACAGAAAACACATAAAGGACCCGAGAAGCATCAAGAATCAAATCAACGAAAATCATGAAAAACTTAAAGATTTTAAGGGTGATTGCAATTTTAAATATTGGTTTGTTTTTTGCTTCTTGAAACATTTGACTTTCAATGAAAGCATCTTTTCCAAATACAGGTGTTATACATACTTTATTTAAGACTAGAGGTTGTTCTTAAATGGTGTGACACAACCCAAAAATGGATCACGGGTCTGTTTGGTCTATCTGGTTGCTATGCTAAATGCAAATATTAAAATGAAACTCTCAAAATAATCATGCAAAGTTATAAATAAGCTTATTCACTTTTAAAATTGAGAAAATATTTCACTTACAACTCTTATAATATTAAATAAAAATAACAGAGAAAAGAAAAAGTAATAATAGTTTATTTATGGTCAATTTTACTACATTTTGGCTGATTTTTTTGGCTCATTTATTGTATGATTCTAGGGACATTTTTTACTCTTTTGAGGAATAAACAATTGTACTACTGTGTTGGGCCACCACTTGACGTCCAATAGAAAATCTTTGTCCTGGAGCAACGCCAGCAGAGAACCAATGGCCTACAATTAATTATGCTAATCTTATAGCAACTTCACTTGGCGACACAGTATGACTTATTTGTAAAGTATGATTTCTATAAACTGCAAACAAAGCAATGAAATAGACTTTCTGCAAGAACTGAATGAAGGCATTCAACAACATATTCCGACATGAAAAAAAAATTTAAACACAGACAGTCTCAGAATGAGTAAGTGGGTGGAAATTAGTCACAAAAGAGTAAGTGCATAACACAAGAAAACTGAACGATGAGTAGAGTATAAAGACAGAGAAAGAAGGATGGAGGAAGAGAGGAGCGAGTGAGAGTATGAAGAGTTACAGTAGATATCGGCTTTGACAGAGAAATAATGAAGTGACATAATGTTGATGCAGAAAGAGACAAAATGCAGCGTACTTGTTTGATGTTTTTATGGCTGATGAGGAGACATACAGCATGTTCCTCTCGCCGAGATTCTGCCTTTGCACTAATCAATCACATCATCCAGTCATCCAGGATTCGATAAGCCTATAAAAAGCTTTAGCTCAGGCATCACTGTCTGAAAGATTGCTTCAAGGTTGCTGGATGCTGTTACATCCAATTCAATTGTTTTAGCTCAGAAGTGAAATAACATTAAATCAAGGACAGTAGAGAAAGCCACAGAGCTTCTCATTTAGTCAATATCAGCTTCTTGTTAGAAAAGACAGGTGGCAGAACACAAAACATCTAACAATGTTTTCAGGATATTTGAGCTCCCTCGCATTTCAATGGAAGAAAAATCTGATACAGAATAGCAAAAAGAGCAGATTTATGATTGGAAGTAGAACATATATCCCCATTATAATAATTAAAAAAAGTTAGCACAAAAGATTAAACACTACAGCTGTCTCTGAATGCAGTTTTTTTTTTTTTACAGGTCGCAATGAATAAAAACTAGTACAAATTTTTAATTAAGAAACAGTTAAAAGTTCAGATAGAACAACTACACAATATATCCTTTCACCTTTGACATCATGAGTTTAAAGTATAAAAGAGAACCAATTCAGGGCCACTCAGACAGGATGTAAACACCAAATTCACTTCTCTTTTTCGTAGATTCGCGCTTGAATAGACATACACGCAATGTCAAAATGCCTGTCTTGGCAAGAATCGTTGTAAACACAGTCAGTTTTATCTTAAATGAACAAACAATTAAAAACAATATTGGATGTGCATCATTATCTTGGATCCATGCATTAGGTCTTAATAAGTCTAATAGTCTAATAAACCTGCTGCTGTTTGTGTCATTAATGTTAATCAAACAACAAGAAAAGACCACTTTCGTAGCTTTAAGAATGATTAAATAAGGAATAATTCATGACAGGCTGTTGAATTATTGGAAAAATAATACACACCCAAGGTGGTGATGCAGCCAGACACGAAGGAGGTGCCTTATTTTTCCAAAACTTAAACGGCCCAGAGTTGATTATTCTACTTATACTATGGTTATCAAACCTCAAAACCTTATTCAGATGATGTATTTCAAGACATTTAATACAGTAATACAGTCAAGACCTGCCTGGAAGTACTTTAGCCGTGAGCTTCCCTGAAAATAGTTGCAAATGAATTTTTTTCTAAACAGATATATATATTTTTTAAATATACATTGACAGCATTTTTTTTATATACACTATAGAAGTCAGTAGGGCTATTCAAGCATCTATTAGTTTGCATTGGTTTACAATATATTTTTTAACACATAATTTGAATGAATCCAACATTAAACTGTCCAAACATTGTTTTCATAACGTGAGGAGCAACGTGATCTAAACAAACAATGCTTCATACACTACCGTTGATGTGGCATCTAAATGTCACGTCAGACCTTTCAGACATATTTGCATTACACTGGCTCGTTCACAACTAGTGGTGTGTAACATTTTATGTTCACATGTGAACACAATTAGCTTATTTGCTATTAAAAGGTTGCTCCACTGTTCCCACTCGGATACCTTTAAGAGAAAGTATTGCCACCTCCAACACGTCCACCATCTTGTGATCTACTAAATGTATAATAGTATCAGCGTATACTAAATATACACACCATGGTGACTGACACAGGAAAGATAACGCAACACATGGTCCAGATCAGCCTCCTGAGAGCAGATGAACTCTGACCCGGTGGGCATTTTCATACACTTCCACCAGATAGTGTTTCCAACCCACTCTTTACCCCAAACCAGCAGGTTCACGACTTCTTCCACCCGTAACGGTAGTTGCTTGGTCCCCTCGCTATATTGGCCCATGTGCATAAGTAACTTGACTTATTATGGGTCCTTTCAAGTTCGTCTTCCTCCATTTCAAAACAAGCATGTGTTCAAAAAGTAAAGAAATGCTTATTTTACTTCACTGGCCAACAGACCAAATAAACTCTGTGACGTAGACAAAACATTCTTTTTTCTTCAAAATGGTTACATTAATCGTGTATTTTTTATTAAAGTAGAAATCAGTTTACTAAATAATGTAACTTGACTGGGTGCTTCACTTCCGCTTTAAGACCTGAAAATCAGCATCTAATGGGTTTTAGCATAGTAATGACCTAGTATATCTACATCAGACCACCTCAGGAGAAGTCCATAGTTTAGAGTCCGTTAATGTTTTAAGCACATCTCCAGCACAGCAGGCAAACGACATGACACAAGACACCCTCCTGCATTCTAAATCCCGTGACACCGCCTCGTAGCGAAGCCGTCTTCCAGCCGCTACCAGCGTGACGCTCATAATCACTCACATGAGTCAGAGAATGCCATAAGCTAATGGAATAAATCAAGGATGAAATATCAATCAAATTACAAACTAATAGTTCCCTTAATGTCTTTGTTGGAGTACAGATGGCCCCTTCAGCCAGCCAGGCACACCATAGCAAGTCATCATAATAATCAGCGCACTAATAATACCACTCCATTAATCACACATACGCACTCAAAGAGCATCGTTGCAAACAATGGGTGCTCTGCTGCAGGAACATCACAAAGTTGAAGAGTGGTAACGCTCACTCATTAGACTTAATTACGTCTTCTCTAGAATGCATGTTTATCGTTTGTGAGCACTACTGTTGGCTTGGCTTCTGAATATAGTGGTCGTTAAAATAAAAAAATTAAATAAGGGCAACATGCAAATACTTACATTTAGCAGGGAGGTCGTAGCCGCAGGTGATCTTGGCTTTTCCAGTGTCACAGCCATTTAACGAGTGGCACTCCTCATACAGGAGATGACCCGCGGCTCTGTGTATGCATCCATCCACTGAAAGAGAGAAACACCACACCAGTGTGAGATAATATCAATGCACAAGAATATCGTGATATTATTTTTAACAATTTTTAACCATTCACGCAACGGTATTTAGATGAATATTAAAGAATTCCTTTTTCCGTTACTAAAATTAGTGCTGATGATGTTGTATGTTAGAGGGCTTGATCAATGCAAATACAGATACCATTGTTCTGATTAAATACAAACTTTTTTCTCAGGTTTTATGCATATTTTTTCTCAAATTAGATCCTACTCCTAAACAAACAAGAAATAATGCAATACTGCATTTTTCTTACAGATCACCAGATTCCGATACAAGGCCCTAGTGAGTATAGATATTTGCTTAAAAAAATGGTTAGTTGATGTTTTATGGTGTTTTTTTATCTTTTTGTGATTATGGGGTGTTTGAAATTCTTAAATATATCTCCTTTTGTTCAGGAGACAGAAGACAAAGAAACACAGGTTTTGAAGAATAGAGAAAGTAGGACAAATGTAAGTCCGACAAGAACTATTCTTATTAATTCATGTATTAAAATAGTAAATACAGTGGAATCCGGTTATCTCGACGGCCTCGGGGGTTGCAAAAAAGCATTGAGATAAACGATGATCGAGATAACCAACAGCCAATATGGCGATTTATTTGATGAAGCGATCGGCATGTTATAAAAATGTACATACACTGTATATGTTTGCTAACAACAAAAGGCATATGTGCACCAACTAACAGCAGTAAAACACCCCTTTGATTCTCGATACATTATATTCTCCAACATTGCAAACATAAGCGTAAACTGTCACAGCATATTCGTGAGGTCATCACGCTGTACTAGATTGCATACTTTCTTGCGTTCTGCCTGTCTAATGTGCTTTCTCAAAAATTCGGCTTTGTCCCCTCTATTAACAAACGGGTTCTTCAATCCACAGCAGCACTGAGTAGAGCGCGCATCAGAACAGAAGCAGGTGTGTGAGAGAAGCGTCACTGACAGAGCGACGTGCAACGCAAACACAGCGCATGCGCAGTGAACTAGGTACACTCAGTCACGAGATAACCATGTGAAGTGGCGAATTTGTCCCTCGTTTGTGCTCGAGATACTAGGGTTCGATGACATAAAATAATCAACATTACCGAAAAGAAAATGCTAAGACAAATAGGGAGTTTGGCGGTTCCACTTCAAAAACATCAACATAATAGGATTGGCGAGTTAACCGTGAGTCTAGATAAGTATAAAAAAGATATAAAAAGTATTAAAAAAAATATATATATACATCTCAATAACTGAAGACGTGACATTTGAACTACTGACACTAAAAAGTGCTAAAACACCTCATGTCCCAACCACTGTTGATTTATATAAAATGAATGTCATATGTGTTGAAGAAGCATTTTTCTTCTGTGTTATTTTGCTCTCCCTTGGTTGTCCCCACCTCCCGATGTTTTAATTTCACATGGTTAAGCTCAGGATGCCTTTGACTGATGATACTGCTTACGTGAGTAGGCAGAGAAGTAGAAATCCAAATGGTCTCCCTCACTCTAAAAGCCCATGACACACCTCTAACAACTCATTATCAATCACAAAAAAACATCATGAAGGTATAGTCATAAGGAAAACAAATAAATCTGAAAAGAACTGAACAGAAATGAAGGACTTACAAACAGACACAGAGCTTCTATCCTCTATTCTCAAAGAAGATCATTATAAAGAGAATATGAAATAAAAAATGACATTCAAATCTCAAAATCAAAATGTGATCTGAAAAATCTGAAACATTTGTTCTTTTAGCATAACCAAGGCTATGATATTGGGGAAACTTTATAACCAATTATATCACAATGAAACTTTCATAAACCAATCATAGTTAAACACAGAGGTTTAATACTTATGTTTTAGGGGGGAAAAAACTCTGGCACATAACTTTCTTGCACCATATACAGTGTTTGGACATGAAAATCTGTCAAATTATATGGACTTTTGAGAATAGATGTGTTATAATCTTTCTAAGCAATCAAACTTGAAGCCCCCCTCACATATTAAGGAAAAATGTGCACATACATAATAAAAATCTACTTGCATAATATTTCACAATGAAATGTCACATTATTGACGTTAAATGCATTGAAAATTCAAAATGGTGTTCGTGTTGATTTTAAACAAATGAAGACAAATCCCTCCTGTGTTAAAAACAGCTTCAGAGCCTGTGATTGATTCAACGCCCCAGCCAACAGGTCATGATCCATGTGACCTAAATGTATGTTTTAGCTGCTGCCACTGATCTGGTTTGCACAGAGATGAACAGCATGTCATAAAGGAGATCAGTCTCAGTACGCTAATGACACAAGCAGATGAGAGGCAATAAAGATGACAGACAGCCCGCTGTTACAGAAGAGAGGCTGCTTGCTCTAAATTTCATGATCGACCTGATCCACTCGCTCATTCATTGTACAACGACGTTGTAAATGAGTACAGCTTTGGCAAAAAAAAAATTAAATAAATAATCCCTTTTTCCCCCTTTCTTCCTTGTCAGAAACCTAAGATAAAAAAAAATAAAAAAACACTACAAACAGGTTTTTTTTTTTTCATAATATTTTTCTGTAGGAGACACCAGCTGGTGGGACGATTTTTCCACCACAATCAATCATCTTTAATGGTCTGAGCGACAGCAAGTCGACAGATACAGATTCCGATGGCTTTTGAGAAAGCACTCAGTTCGAAAAGATGAAGACAGTGACAAAGCTTGCAATGAGAGATTCGGTTCCTCAGACAGCCTGACAATTACCACATCAAATGCCATCAGAAAGCAATGGACATGTTGACAGAGTATAGGCTTACTTCTTTACGTCCTGCAGTTATGTGAAGTTACGCATGTTTCAGCACATATACAGCTCCACATGGAGTCATCGCTAAAGATCAAAAATATTCATTTTATACTACAGCTGAATAAAAAAAGATTATACTGAGAAATATACATTTTGTGGCATCATGTACTTTTGTTCTGTCAATGAAAATACTTACAAACAACGACAAAAAAACAGCATTGACCTTTGCATCTCCAAGCAACAATATTTTGTGATTGATTCAAAAACTCATTCATATGGAGAGTCACTTGTTCATACCATGAATGAATCATAGTTTTTATACCAATCTGTTGAGTGAGGGATTCAATCGCGCATTAATGACGAGTTTCATGTTTTGTTCATGAATGAATCATTTGGTGTCACCTACTAACAATGAAAAAATAAATAAATCACCAGCAATTCCTAATTCACAGAATGGCAGAAAGTCCCAGTGCAGCATATCAGAACTCACAGCCAACCAAATTCTATGACCAGAACTAACTATTGTATCATTTTTAACACAGAATGACTCTAAACACCGTCTACTGTATATAACAAGCGCTTGTAAACAAAGTTCATTACACATAAAGTCTGTTGCTAAGCAAACAGCATCACCGTAAAAACAGCATGTTTTGCTGCATGCAAAGTACATTATTACAGCTCATATGCGTTAGCATTAAAAGTCAGTTGGCTGTGAATCACACCTCTGGTGAATACGCCTGGTCAAGCACACTGCAGCCTTTGAGAGAGGAGTGTTACAGGAAGCGGAGCATGTTATTGCAGACTGCAAGCACAGTTAAAAGGCTATAAATTCATGTAGTATGTTGAATAGGTAATCAACATGCATGTGTGAACGTTTCAACTCAAGCAGGAGGGAAGCATTTATGCAGGAAATATACCCTCAGTAATTACAGTCTGTTTGCAGAAGCTCATGAAGATGTGTTTACTCAAAAGTAATAATTAATAACGCTTTACAAAATGCTTTGTTTCATTAAGGATAGTTAAAAGAGAGCCTCATGACGTTATGGATCATCACTGCAGTCTGCATCCCATTAGTCTCACGTATCCAGAGAGGCGGCAGAAGTTCAGGACGGCATCTTAGCTTTCATTGGCCAAGGACTGCCCAAGAAGACATTTGACTGACATGTAAAGCAACCAATCATACTTTGTTTTGGTCAGCGTCAGGTTTAGGGGTGTACAATTGTAAAGTTTATTTACCAGAGTGCAATTCATTCAAGAATATTAGTTCAACAATGGTGCTGTGAACTTCACACAGGTCTGAAAATCTAGTGTTTAGTTGATCCTGATAAGTGCTTATTGTCACAGTTTTAAACATGTCTGCTTTCTTCTTCTATAAGAGGGTATGGCATTTTGACAGCTTTGTTTCCAGGCAGTCCATTAAAAAAAAAAAAACACACGTCTCTGGGAAATCATGGAGATGACTTTGAAACTCCCAATGTATTTCCCATTCATATGCATCAGACATTCAGCCAACAAAGGTCAGAGGTCCGAATGTCTGAGGCCGAGACTAGCAACCCACTAACTAGTTGATTAAGATATACACTCACCTAAAGGATTATTAGGAACACCTGTTCAATTTCTCATTAATGCAATTATCTAATCAACCAATCACATGGCAGCTGCTTCAATGCATTTAAGGGTGTGGTCCTGGTCAAGACAATCTCCTGAACTCCAAACTGAATGTCAGAATGGGAAATAAAGGTTATTTAAGCAATTTTGAGCGTGGCATGGTTGTTGGTCCCAGACAGGCTGGTCTGAGTATTTCATAATCTGCTCTGTTACTGGGATTTTCACACACAACCATTTTTACAAATGGTTTACAAAGAATAGTGTGAAAAGGGAAAAACATCTAGTATGCGGCAGTCCTGTGGGTGAAAATGCCTTGTTGATGCTGGAGGTCAGAGGAGAATGGGCCGACTGATTCAAGCTGATAGAAGAGCAACTTTGACTGAAATAACCACTCATTACAACCCAGGTATGCAGCAAAGAATTTGTGAAGCCACAACACGCACAACCTTGAGGAGGATGGGCTACAACAGTAGAAGACCCCACGGGGTACCATTCATCTGCACAAATAGGAAAAAGAGGCAAAAAAAAAAAAAAAAATGTGGACAGTTAAAGACTGGAAAAATGTTGCCTGGTCTGATGAGTCTCGATTTCTGTTGAGACATTCAGATGGTAGAGTCAGAATTTGGCGTAAACAGAATGAGAACATGGATCCATCATGCCTTGTTACCACTGTGCAGGCTGGTGGTGGTGGTGTAATGGTGTGGGGGATGTTTTCTTGGCACATTTTAGGCCCCTTAGTGCCAATTGGGCATCGTTTAAATGCCACTGCCTACCTGAGCATTGTTTCTGACCATGTCCATCCCTTTATGACCACCATGTACCATCCGAATCATTTCAAATTGGTTTCTTGAACATGACAATGAGAATTGTCATGACAATTCACTGTACTAAAATGGCCCCCCACAGTCACCAGATCTCAAACCAATAGAGCATCTTTGGGATGTAGTGGAACGGGAGCTAAGGTATATATATATATATATATATATATATATATAAAATCTCAACAGCAAAATGCTTTCCTATCAATATGGGCCAACATTTCTGAAGAAGGCTTTCAGCGCCTTGTTGAATCAATGCCATGTAGAATTATGGCAGATCTGAAGGTGAAAGGAGGTCAAACACTATTAGTATGATGTTCCTAATAATCCTTTAGGTGACTGTAGATGTTTAAGAGACAGACAGACAGATATACCTTAAGTCTGTAACTGTAACATAGAACGTTCAAATAAGTATAACATCCTATATTATGCCACGTACAAGGCAAAACTTCTCCGTCTAATTATGTCAGTGTTCAAAACCTGAATTTCCAGTGCCTGCTTGTACAGAGCTGTTCAAGCAAAATGTGAAGCTGGAGGCCAAGGAACAAATGGAGATCGGGTGATACAAGTCAATCAGCGCATGACCCTCACAGCCCAAAGCCCATTATTATCTGACCTGCTGGTGAACACATCAAATGTGTTTCAGCATATGTTGAACCTTCTTTCCTATGTCTGATTATTTGATGCTTATGCAGTTCTCATATCTTTGCCCTCTGCATGTCTCAAGCTAGTCAAAGAAACATTCCTCACAATCCCACGCCAAGCATACCATACTGGTATTCATCTTCACTCAGATCAGCCTATTATTATATACCACAAGCAGACCATAAGGGTAAAAGTACACAATTTAAATAATTCAAAATGCATATTACACTGTAGAATGAGCAGCACTATAGAGAGCACTGCAAAATGGTTTATAAGCAAGGAAGAATTAGCTGATCAAAGTACTGCATATAAGCAGGGATGACTAAAAACAGCCTATGTACTGTGTGATTGCGAGTGTGTATTGGTAAAACCTACATTATAGAAACATTTTTTTTGACAATTTTGGTCCCCATGAGGAAAACGGCTTATAAATTAAGTGATGTTTGAACATGTAAAAATGCAGAAAGATTTTTGGGATGTATACGTTTAGGGTTAGAGGATACAGTAAAGTTTTAAAGATACAGAGTATGTGTGCGTTCAATGTAACAGCTATTTCAAATGCACTGACCGTTCAAAGGTTGAAGGTATGTGATCAACAAATATGTTTTAAGATAATATGAAATTCTTTAGAATTATATATAATTTGACACTGGAGTAATTATTTCAGTAAATTCAGTATTGCCATCACAGAAATAACTGACATTGTAAAATGTTCACATAGAAAACAAATACAATTTTACTAACATTTTACATCATGACTATTTGTACTGTATATTTTTATCAAATAAATCCAACCTTGGTTCCAGCTCGAGAGCATTAAAATCAAAAGTTTGTATAAACTTTGCTGTGCCCTAGTTGTATTTTTACATTGAACACACAATCTAATTACATTATTAATTTAAATAAACCAGCAAATAAATAAAAGAAACATTGTATGATGGGCATAACAGTGATGGAAATAATGTTTTAAAATTGTTTTTTTCTTAAATGTTACGTTTTACAATTTTACAAGATATGATGCATAGAAGTGCCCGAAGTAAAAAAAAAAACAGAATTGGTGGTAGAGTGCAGATTTAGTTATTTACGGAGCTTCAGATCACCTCGGCAGGTGCTAGGTGAACTCTTCCCATGAGAGAAGAGAGCCAGGCCGGGTGAAAGATGTCTCCGGGTGCCCTGGAGCCTTCAGCAGCTGCTGCAGAATCATCCTCCTCATCATCATCTACTCACTGGGCTCAAATCCCTGGACTTTTGTCTTTTTGTCCGCCTGCATGGGATTATCTATCACCCACATTGCACACCGACACTCACATTTAGGGGTATTTTCAGACTCTCATCAATATTCTAGTCAAGAGGCTGCTGGACTGCAGGGTTTAAAACGAGCTCCCGATTACAAAATATCCACAATACAAGAGCTTCAGAGCAACATATCTTTGGGTCGCTATCGCCTCGCAACCAAATGTCTGTTTGGCACCAACCTATATGCCTTCCCAATTTAATTGATTGCATTGCTGTACGATGCAAGTAATGATTTTCAGAAGTAATCTGGGAGTTCAGCTCAGTGTGACAGCAAATCCTGTTAGATGCATTGAGAGGCTTCAGCTGATTTCTGTGGCCTTGCATCATAGTAGCTCAGGTTTAATTTCGCTCCATTAGTTTGGAGGAGTTCAGCAGGCTGGGTGCAGTAGATGCCAGCATCAGTGTGAGTGGCAGCCCATGGTCCCCGTTTCACTGCTAAGCAAAGGTATCAAAATGCACCGGCATTCATACATCTCTAAAGACAGGCAATCTGAAATCGCTTTGGGCACTAAAACTGAAATCGTCTGCCGGCTCAAAACTGTAATCTCGCTAACCCCCCACCTCCCCCACCGAAGGTATATTTAGAGATGAATTCCGATAAAAAATGGCTTTCAAGATGAGAAAGCAGAGCAGAGAGCCTATTCTCCCATCCAGCCCAGGTAATGAGCCCAGGGGCCTGGGCCTGGATCACGGGCGCAATCATGTCCACTCAGCCGATTTCTTGACTTTCTAGTCAGACACAACAACTCGTGGCACAAAACAATGTAATTCTTTGCAGGAATCAATAACCATTGCCTTCTAACCAGGGGAATTTGTGTCGGGCTCAAAATGCAGGACTTACTGTTCCCAATCGTTCCCTAGCGACTCTGATGATTTCTGTTCATGACAAATGAATTAACAACACCGAAAGCAGGTCTCAGCCGAGCCGCAGCAGAAGCGTGACCCAGATGCGAACCGGGGTGTCAATTTATTTTCTAATCTGGAGAGGATTTAAGGAGAATTCCCTGCTGATTGCAACGCTAGCGAACTTACAAAGGCAGCCTCTGATCGTCATTAGCTAAGTGTGGTGTTATTGTCACCTTTGAGCAGAAAGCGTGTCATTAAGAGTTATAGTGTGCTATTTGTGTCTTTCTGGCGCAATACTAACAATTAATGGTCTTACCGATACATTTAAGCGACATACATTTCTTTCTTCGGCTGCTTAGTGTCACTTAATACACGTTGAGTGCAGTTCAAGGTGGCAGGGTGTGCTTGAGAGCTTCTACTAGTTGCCATCATCTGCTCTGTGGTTCATTATGCAAATTAAAGTGACATCACAAACCGGGGTCATCAAATAAACCCCACCAACAGCAAATGCGTTGTTTCAGTATAAACACTGACTGCTTGGCTATTAAAGAAATTTGCAGTCCATGGCTTCCCATGCTTTCAAGACAGCTGCCAAGGCTCTAAAAACAGCACTTTCAGCCTGTAGTAATCCTGCAACTATGCCGCCCAGTGTAATATTTCACTCCTCTTCAAAAGCCACAATGCCCCTGCTGGACTTTTCAACAGCAGATCTGTCCTTTATCCACTCCCCTAATATGCAGCATAGCATATGGTCTTGTCCACCATCACCATTCCTCGTCTCCTCCACCATTACCGCTAATGTGCCATCGATCCGTTCAAGGCTTGTGTTTAGAGAAATATAGAGACAATGTGACTTACACCAGCATACTAAATCACTTCATACATATATAGACACAGACATATATAAAAATGGTTTGGTAAGACTAAAACAAAAGGAGGAGCTTCTCTCAGACAGTTGCAACCTCAATATTCCTCCTTTCTTCCTGCACAAGTGCAGACGGTGCCTGGAAAAAAATTCAGGTACCTGTCGGGCACATGCATGAGTTTTAACGTTTTCCCACAAGCGCTGCGGCGAGACAGTAATGCCTCGCTAACCCCCCAAAGGCCTTTCTCGCAAAGTCTTTCTCTCTCCGACTCCTTTCCTTTCAATTTTTCCCTCTGACACAAAGATCCTTGCTCTGCTTTCATTATAATACCCTGCTTTTCAGAAATGGTGTCAGGCGCAATTTTCCCTCCCTAATTATTTTCCGTCCCTTGTGAGGTTTGGAGTTCAGGCCTGGGGGAGCAGCTGCCATTAAGTGCACACCGGGGTGGGTTAGGGCGGGCTGGGTGAGAAACAGGAACTCTGGAGGTGGAAAGCATGAAGAAGAACTCTGTAAATTGTCCTAAATTAACTGCACGGAGAGGAACTCAGTGCCAAATAAGTTGGCAAACACTTGGCGGTCCCATGCCATTCTGTTGGGCTGCAAGTCATCTTTATGATTAGGTAACTGAAAGTGTTGATTCCCGACTTTATGCCTTATTTCCTGGCTCCTCCCCACCCCTCCTCTTTCCAGCCCCTGTGATTTACCACACAATTTTCTACCCAGCTAATTCTACTGGAGGAGATAATGGCATGAATTAGGCCCTAATCAAGTGCCAATCAGAGATCCTTAGAACTCTAAATGTCAGATATTAGATGTCTCGTCACCCGTCGCTAGTTTCAGAGCTCCAACGAATTGTTATATTAGCTAATCACACTCACTGTTCAGGCAGTGGGAATAAAGAGACATTATTCAAGTTCCCTTCAAAATACTGACGGAAATTATAAAAATCTCACCTGTGTCAGTGGTAATACCAAATTTGACTGGGAACCTACAGATAAGAAAGTGCACTCCACTTATACGCTCCATTTCCAACAGTTAAAATGACAAATAAATACAATCTATAAGAGCACTTGAGAAGATATGTTTGATTATACCATTCGGATGCTCAAAACTCATCTGATAAATGCATGTTTTAAATGGCTTATTGTATATATTAGTTAATTGCCATTCTAAACTAGCGCACTGCCAAGCACACACAGAGACAGTAACTCACACATTACGAGCAGATTTAACGCACACAAAAATATTCAGTAGCGAGGAAATGAGTGATCAGTAGCGCGATTTATCATTAAAACAGATTAGAAACTGAAAAAGTTCCATCATATTAATTTCATATATATATATATATATATATATATATATATATATATATATATATAAACTAAAATCTACAGCTTCACTGCAAGTAGACAGACGCCGTTAGGTAGAATTAATTAATACGCAATTGCTCTCTCACTAATGCCTTCATATAAATGTAATCTTTATTATGCTACTTTATCTGTATCTGGATTAGACCGAGCAGAAATCAGTGAGAAATATAAGTGCCTAAAGACAAAAGAACTGCTAAAAATAAGCCGTTATGTAGGAGCAAAAGTTTTGTGTCATATGCTATATCTGTGCACAAGGCAACCCTGCGTTTGAGTCTCAGCTCGAGGACGGTTCAGGCTTATTTGTCAGAAACTAGTTGAGTCAAATTTAAATCACATAAATTTCGATTTGTCATTCAACCCCTAAATCTACACAGATACGTCTGTGTTTTGGCCTTCTACCTATATGCAAATACTGTTATACATTTTTATTTTTATTTTTTTAAGCCATTTGATGCAAATGAACAGGTAATTTCTGCTGTAGTTTTTTTGCATTTTGGAGAAAATATCCTGAATGAGATCAGTATTTTGACATATAATATTTTATTTTATTAGAAAGAGTCAAATTAAATACATTCAATCATACAGTAAAGTCTGCGATCAGCAATATTTTTCTTAAAGGAATTAATACTTTTATTCAGCAAGGAAGCATCAATTTATCAAACATGAGACTAAAATCATTTAGAATGTTACAAAAGATTTCCATTTCAAATAAATGTTGCTCTTTTAAACTTGGTTTTTTTCATTTTAAAGAATCCTAAATTAAAAAGTTACACAAACTTTTACAATTTCCACAAATATATTGATAATATTAAATTTACCACCAAAACAACATGTTAGAAATTTAATTTTGAACTTGCCATCATAGGAATAAATTACATTTTAAAACATATTAAAATACAAAACCACAATTTTACTGTTTTGCGTAGAATTTAGAATTTTAAGTATGCATTAAATAAATGCCGCAATGACAAACAAAAAAATATTCTTTTAAAAACACTGAAACATATTCAAACATTTTATAACGTTTCAACATTTAACAAAAAAAAACTATATCCTACTGTAATATTGTATATACAATATCGTGAATTAATTAATTAATGCTTTGGTTATTCAATGTCCATGTCTCCAATCTTTTTAAACATTTTGTGTTTAAAAAATATACAGAAAAAATGTGTAGACCATGCCTTAGACTGTCATGTTGGCTATGATGAATATCACATGGTGAAGTAGATCTCTCACTTGAACATATTTCATGATAGAGGAGTGCAAAGTAGGAAACAGTTGCTCTAACAGGTCAAGCACGACATAGATCAAGCCAACTTTTTTTTTAACCATCCTACATACATTTAGAAGGTGAAAATATGGAAAAACAAACTGAAAAAAAAGCACTAAAATGCCATAACTTTACTGTATTTTAATTTATTTTTTTACAAATAAACACGCAAGACAAGCAAGTATGCAGCCCTGACTATCCTTAAACTACATTTGATCTGTCTTTGTTGTGACTACATTCTTTCAGTAAAGCAAAGAGCTCATAAAAGCTTTTACAAATGGCAGGACAGAAACTCTGACCGGTTTTGTTTATTTTGTCCTTGGTCTCACTGCAGTGGAAACTGCTTTTCTGTGCACTCACATATCACTATCATTAGACCAGACCTGTGAAAACGCATCTAAAGCACTTCTTAAAGCAACTATGAGAAGGAGAAAAACAAGACAAGAGCACCTCTATACATTTGTATTGGATTAGAAGATCCATAGACTCGTTAAAATGCATTTTCTATAATGCTTTAGATGTTAAAAAAAAAATTCAAAAAAGGGGGGAGGGATAGACAGAGAGAAAGAAAAAAATTAAGTCATTGGGGTAACACTGGAATAACACTAGTGTCTAGCACTCAGGGGGAAGGGTCAAGCATTTCAAAGAAAACACAGGATTGTTCCCAGGCTCATAAAGCATCCTGGGCCAGGTTAGGTTACCAAAGCTCATCTGGTGCTGGCGTTTTGCTGCACAAGACATTGACAGCTGCGGACGACTCGGTGCCAGACCCCGGCGGAGCCGGATTCCTGGGGACACCATAGCCCTGACACTTGCCGGTCATTCTAAATGCTTTGTGCTGTTTTGCTAGACTTTTATTTATTGTGTGGGCCCTAGAGGAAGCAGAATATTTCAAAGAAGGACAAGAGACAGTCCACATTCTCACCAAAACATAGCCACACTTCAAGGTTAAAGAACTGAGGGACGACAATTTCCTTCAGACTCTTATATGTATGTACACACACACACACACACACACACACACACAAACAAACTTGCACCTTCTTTTCCCCTCTAAACAATATAACTGTGATTTTTCACCTTTGACTTCTCATACAATGTCTTATTACAAAGAAAACTCTCAGCTGATATGACCATTATCACCTGCACCCTCAGGTCAAATTGCCTTTGGCACCTCTTCATATAGTCGCAATTACTCATTTCCAGAAAAGGACAGAGCAATACACAAACACAACATCATTCACTATCACAAATATGCACAAGACAACTATGTAGTCAAAATGTATCATCTGTATAGGAAGCCAGCATATTAAGTGTGAAAGAGACTTTTCAAAGACACCATTATTATCACTATTGTCTAATTATATAAATAAACAAATGTGTACATATGTATGTACAGTAATCCCTCGCTACTTCACAGTTCAAGTTTCGCGGCCTCGGTGCATCGCAGATTTTTCAAAAATATTTAGCGAAAGAAAAAAATTTGGCAACCGTATTGTGGAAAGCAGCGTTGTTTTATCGTGATGCGAGAGAAACGGTTTCCCAGGTTGCCAGACAAAGAGAGAAACTCTCTCTGAGGCTTTGTACACACCCACGGGCACTCAGACAAGACACGTGATTGGTTCCCGGCGTGAAATCGACCAATGAGAGCACGAGTGGATGTATCCCGTGAGCTGATTAGCTGATACTACTTCGCAGATTTTCACCTAACGTGGGGGGTTCCGGTCCAGATTAACCGCAATAAACGAGGGATCACTGTAATTTTTTTTATATTATATGCAACACAATGTATTTAATAAATAATACACACACATATACATCTCATTATATAAATTACAGTATAAAAGTCAGCACTTCCTCAGTATTCTAAGTCAAATAGTAAAATAAACAACAAGGCAGTAAACATGTAGTAGTGGCTCTGCATGCCCAGTAAAAATACACATCAAATCCTCAGTGATCACATAATGACAAAAAAGTATTCCCTTCTACCTCCATTTGAGGCAGTAAAGCACCTGTTTCTCAACCATCACAAGGACACCAGTGAAATGAATTCCGTCTTAAGTTCAGCGCGGTGCCATGAAGGTAAATAGACAGCCAGTCAGAGGTGAGTCCTGGGACAGAGGGCCTCTGTTCACTTGTTATTTCTGGAAAAACGACAACAGCGCTGGCCGCCAAACTCAAGTAATTACAGGCAAAGAGTAAAATGGAGACTGTCCATCAGAAAGAAAGAGTGAGAAAGGGTGAGAGAAACATCATGTTCCTACGTTCCTGTCTCTCAGATGGACTTTTCCACAGAAGCAGTAATTACGGAAATGAAGGGAGATGGAGCCAGACAAACAAAGGCCACAATTTCAGATTAAAATGCATGAACATCTGCTTCTGTTGTGGGGCTGTTCACCTAAGTGTACAGGCCAAAGCATACAGAGACGCCACTGTGAGAGTGATGGAGCCTGACTCTCCTGTGCCAAAATAAAACGAACTTAAACGAAAACGGAAGAATGCAATCATACATACTGGGTCAAAGGTCATGGGCTTGAAGTGAGGGGAATGAGTAATTGGACCGGAGCACGGGAGAAAGACACACCTGTAGAGCAGCTCTACGTTTGAAGGTCAGAGTAAATGTGATGGCCTGAAAATGTAAGTTGCCAAGGCAGCCGAGTGTTGAAAATAAAAATCAATACATAGCAGACAGCAGGAAAAGACACTAAATGAAGATAGCAGGACTTAAAGATTGAGTGTCTATTTGAGTTGAGTTTATTCAAAATGTATCTCCAAAAGCAGTGATAATAATATAATATAATTCTATAATATAAGGGACACTAAAAAATGTTGACTAGGAGGGACACTTAAAAATACTGTACAACAAAATGCATTCATTCATTTATACATATATATATGTATATATGTTAATCTGTTAATCGGTTAATCTGGACCTGAACCCCCCACGATAGGTGAAAATCCGCAAAGTAGGATCAGCCAATCAGCTCACGGGATACATCCACTCGTGCTCTCATTGGTCGATCTCGCGCTGGGAACCAATCACGTGTCTTGTCTGAGTGCCGTGAGTGTGTACAAAGCCTCTGAGAGAGTTTATCTCTTTGTCTGGCATCTTGGGAAACCGTTTCTCTCGCGCATCATGATAAAACAACGTTGCTTTCCGCAATATGGCTGCCGATATGGCAGTATTTTTTACATTTTATTTTTCGATAAATGGCGAAAAATCTGCAATGCACTGAGGCCGAGAAACTTGAACCGCGAAATGGAGAGGGATTACTGTGTGTGTGTGTATATATATATACACACACACACACACACACACACATATATATACATACATATACACACACACACATATATATATATATATATATATACATACACACACACACACACACACACACACACATACACACACAACTCAAAAATGTTGACAAAATGCAACAAAAATATAAAAAATAAAACACTGAAAAAAAGTCAAATCTGAAAATAAACAGACATTTAAAAAGAAATGTAGCAAAATAATTAACATTTACTTAAATTGACTATTTTCTATATTTACATGTGTTTATTAATGAAGCAGAGTGGGAAAAACATTAGTGCCATAAGTAATAAATCACAGCTGCCTGCATCTGACATTTCGCAGCAGTTTAAATGATGCAGGTTAACAAGCCAACATCAGACGCGGAGTATTTGCACTTGAGACATGTTACCTGTCAAGCCAAGCATTTGAAACGTGTCAGCATACTGATGTCTAAAATTCCAACTGCTCAAAAGAACTGTAAAACTAAAAACCCTGACATTGATCAGGGTTAAGCTATTGCTGCCTGGCATCACTAAAGCAAGAAAAAAGGATGAAGTGGTATTGCGTAGGCTGATCTAGCAGAGAATATGTGCGTGGAAATTGGATGAGATGGCATTCGACAGTCAATGTGATTGCGGAGGGCTCAAATCCGTTGCAACATCGCGTAACAGTAAAACAATATCCTTGCGGTACATACTTGCTTTGGTTTGAACACCTTTTTTAGTGAAAGTTTAATTGATTGTTATGTGTTAATCTCATTAAGGGTGCAGTAGATGTTGAGAGTCAGTAAACATCAATAAAGGCATCAATAATGCCCATGCCAAAAATAAACACTGTTGCAAGTGGTAAACAATAAGACTAAATCGACATTTCATACAGCATATTTGTGTGAAAATAATGCAGCAGGAGTTTGTTTTCCACTTTTCATTACGATGGAACAACACAGATGTTAAAATAAATGATTAGAAAGAAAACTGGTTTGTAAGCCACTCTACAGATCTATAAAAACACCATAATATAATAAAATCCTACATCTATTAGAAGCAAGTGATTTCAGTATTAGTATACATTAGCTTCAAATACAAGTACAGCAACACAGAAAAGAAACCTACACTCGCCGAATCTATAAAATAACTAACTCCTCTCCAATATGTCCACTGTGAGCTCTAGAAATAATGCATTGGTACATAAGCCAGAGCTGGGAGAGCCTTTTTAGTGGTGACTGTACAAATTAATTACATTTCTGCTGTTTATACATTAGCTACTATTAGCGTAATCCTTCTATTTTTCTTTCCTATCATCCTAATCTTCTAGGCTGCTCTCGATCATAATTAGTAAAGGCTAAGTATATTATGTTACAGAATCCAGATTTTAGCTAGTCAAGTATCAGTCATTTTGGGGAATGAATACAGGGTCAGGAATATTCTTGTAAACAGGAAGTCTGACTTATCCAAGCATATTTCTTTATAATGTTTAGTTCACGTCTTAACTGTGAAAAATAAGTTAAAGATACACTCTTGTTTCCCTCCTTTACAAAGATCTACTATCTTCAAGTTAACTTTCTCAAACTTAAAGCAGACATTTCTTCCAAGATCAAAATGTACACGTTATCCAGGTATTCTTGTACTTTCACAAAAAGGAAATTAATTGGTTACACATTTCAGTTTTCTTACTGGCTTGGAAAGCAATGGACAATCCAGTGAACACGGGCAAACAAAAATGCACTATTTTGACTGGGCTTTATTTTTCTTTCTTTCTAACCCCCCTTCTTTGGACCGGCCACATGAGCACACAAAGACGGAGGCGGCTGAGGCCAGAGTCAGTAAACGACAAAGAGGAATCCTGTCCGGTGATTTATCTGACGGGCCCTGACAACTTTCCAGCAGACTTCCAGAGAACGCTATCAATTAATTCAGCCGGTGTCAGCATGGGAGAGATTAAGCATTAGCAGCTGCCCACTAAAACACCCAGTGCTCCCCTACATACCTCCTCCACACCTCCTCCCGCCCACAGCAGGCCCAGCTGTACGGCACAAATCACTGGTCGCACATTGACCGGCACCAGCCCGGAGCACCTTCAGACTTAAGGAAAAACACCAGTGCCACACGACTAGTCTGTCTCAAACAGTTAACTGCTTCTTCAGATGAGTTTAATGACTCATATTTGGCTCTTTAGATACTGAAATATTTCTGCGGAATGAAATGTCAATGTGACGGCCTGATGGTTTTTGCTTTGGAAAACAAAATGGACATTTGGTTATTTTAATTGTGTTATCACCCATTATGGTATTATGTTTTCTACTTTTTAAAATATACAAAAACAATTATGCAATATTATTTTAAAGGTTTGAAAGTCTGTTACACTCACCAGCGTTGCATTTATTTGATCAAAACTACAGTAAAAATGCAAAATAACTTTTTATTTATACATATGTAATGTATTCCTATGATTTCAATGCTGAGTTTTTACGTGATCCTTCAGAAATAATTGTAATATGTTGAATAGGTGCTCAAAAAGAAACATCTTTCAAAGATTTGTTGATGAATAAATTTTTTATTTGAATTTTTTTTGTACCATTAAATCAATCACAAGACCTTTATAATAAATAATGTCTTTGGAATAAAATCTTACTTTTAAATGAAAGTGTATAAACGGGGGGGGGGGGGGGGGGGGGTCAAAAGTGAGAAGCCTAACCCCCTATCTAAACATGTTTGTCATTTAAGTGTCCATTAGCCAGTATTTACGTTTTTGAAAATAAAAAGCAAAACTACAACCATAAAATGTGAATATGCTTTACAAAATATGTTGTTATTTTGCCCAGCATATGAAACAGAGGAGCAGTGACTCTTTTGAGGAAGAGAACTGGTTTATTAAAATTGTAGATGTCTATGGAGGCAAGATTGCAGGTTTCCAGGGTTCTGCCATCCTGAGCCCACAGCTAAAGTGCAGTGCATTAGCACAAGCAAGACTTTAATAATTATACCATCTTGATCCCAGTCTGTTCCTGCTGGTCTTCTTAATTAACACCATTTTTCTATGGGGGAAGGGGGAGCAACAAGCACTAATATACTTGCAGGACTTTTACACAAAATATTGAGAACTCCATTTAAACCATTTAAAGTAGCACATGTTTCAAAGTGCCGGGAGCTGAAATAAAACTACTTTGATCCTTCGTAAAGCGCACACTGCTTCAAGTGAGAATAAAACAAATGTTGCACATCCGAGAAAATGTTTTTGATATCATGATCAATGCAGAGTGGTTGAGGGTCTTCTCCCTGGAGATCATCTGTTAAAGCATTCGTGTGAACTGTCAGTCCGGCTTATGATTGACAGGAAGGAAACACATAATGGCCGGCACGCTTGGTCGCCTTCTCATTCAGTCGTGTTCCTCCACGCCTGACTCATCACTTGTTTACCCTCTCGCTCTCAGCACAAGCATTCATGCAGGACTTCCTGTTATAAAACCGCCTTTAGTGTACAAGCGCTACTGAAGAGTGACTGAAGAGAAACAGCAACCATTATCCTGGAACCCTGTGGCAGTCGCTCTCTGAATTCCAATTAACACGAGTTGTATCTTAAAACAATATATCACAATTCAACAAATTAATTGCTCACAGCACCAAAAGCTGATATGAAACCACATTAGGAAGAGCGAAAAAAAACACCAACTTATCTCAGCAGGGTAAATACATTTTGAACCAAAAACAGAAACGGGGATGGAAACTAAAGAAACGTATAATTATAACTATTTCAATATGCTTCGAAAATTTGTATTTTGTCTTTTGATTCATTATTTGATGTGTCTTTGCACCAACAGCCCTACAGCAAATCAAAAACACAGTGTGAATTTAAAAGGCCCGAGCAGAATTTGTGTTCTCGGGTTGAGCGCATACGACTTTTAAATGCCCTTTAAGCACACAGAGAAAGCTTTACTTTGTGGCAGTATTTCAATGAGAGGGATAATCAGCTGTGTTAAAGGTTATGACATTTAAATGAGGTAATGAGGTGAAATCAGATGAGGCATTCATAATCTAGTTGGATCATCTTGCACATATTCATAACAACACTCTTTGGTGACTAATGAGAGCTACCGCCAATGAAATCTACAAGTATTATTCCTGATTTCATATATTGGATTTTTATTTTAGCTTAAAATAGGGAGCCAAATACCATCTTACTATAAAGTGCTTTAGTTCAATTTGTTGATTTAAATAAATAAATATAGAAATAATCTGCCTAGCATGTGCACACATACCAAAACGGCAGCTTTCCTACCCATACTTATCAAGCATTTACCGAGTTGGCAGACCAAGACAGCTGGTTTGGCTGAGGTAGAGACATGTGTCTTTTCCAGTGCCAGATTTGCCCATGAGCACCAAGGGCAGCTCTAGTGCTTCCTGTCAGACGAATAGTGGAGGAATATTCAGCAGTGAATTCCCTAAGGTTCATTTAAGAGACAGAACATGTCCAGCGTGTCAGTTGGAAATGACATGTGGTGGATTCTGACACATTATTTCCATGAATATGTCTGTGTGTTTTGGTGATGTGTGTGCACTTCAAGGACTCACACCAGAGTCACATTTCCACTGTCCTCCAAGTAGAACTTCCAGAAGGAACCGGCCAGTTGAAATCCTGCTTTCAACAAGAAGGTCACTTGAAGGGCTACCCATTCATTCAAAAGACCACATTTTGTATCAAACAAACATACTTGACCTTTAAAGGCCAAAGTTGTTGCACTTCCTGTCATTGGGCCATGGCTACTGGAAAGAAAAACTCTACCAACACCTGAAGTGAACAGAAGTGAAACTTGACATGTTATTTTGCACAATGTCCCATATATATCAGTGGAAGAATGCATGTGTAAGAGTCATTAATTAAATCAAATAACCAAAAAAAATAGACAGACAGATAGTTATCATTCATTCATTTTAGAGGTTTAACCTTATTTCATGCACATCATGTTCATAACAAAATGTCTTTTCTTCTCCTCTCGGTTCATAAAATGCTTTAAACATAGCTTTAAACCTTACTTTTACGCAATAAGCATAGTTGTTAGACACCACCTATGCACGCCATCTCATAAATGTATCTTTTAGGGATTTAAATAAATGTTTCCTCTTGCTCTATCTATTTGAAAGCGTCTACTGGGCGTCAGACTGAGCACACACACAGACTAGGCCAGGAGCGGTTCCAGCTGTCAGTCAAAGCTCCAGCAACAGTAGCTCAGTCTCACCTCATTGTCTGGGTTATCTGCAATTCTAATCAGGGAGGCACAACCTGGCAGTCCGGCAGGGCTCGTTTTCAGCCGACTCAAAGATTATCTCACCTCGCGCTATCTCCCTCTCTTTCTCTATCGTTCTCACTCTCTCTCAAGCCATTTGTCTCTGTCAGAACATATAAACCTCCTTGTCCTCAGCTAAGAGGTCTTGGATGAACCTGCACAGACAAGGGACAGCCAATCAGCGGCCTCGTTGGACAGCGGTGCCCCATCGCTATTAGCCAAATGGACTTGAGACCGGATGAATTATGGCGAGTGTGGTGATGAGGAAAGCCTGTAGAGAAATTGATTTATTTAGCACAGTCATAGCCACACCTGAGGTCTAATGGGTTTGCACCTCTCATTGACGATGTGGATGGAGCCCACCTACCGTTTGCACGAGGAAACAAAAGAGAGGATTCAAAGTCCCAGAAATGATGCATTTACACATATCTTAGGTTTCTTTGTCCTGTACGAACCAGCTGCCTTGTTTCCGTACTTCGCAACAAAACAAAGGCAACAAAATCGGCTAGTGTGCAGCAGTGTTAGTTGGTAAACACACAGTTGAAGGTCTGTACTGTTGCCATGGCAGCAGAGAGAAGTCTCTGTTTTGCAGTCAGTCATTGATCAACGGGTTTAAACTTTCATCAGATAGAGTAGAGAAGGTGGATTAGTTTATCGAATTGTTGCGCTCGGGTCAAATTTGATAAAAACTACAGAAAACGTTACCTTGGAGAACCTGAGGTCAGCATTAATTATTTGAGCGTCGTGAGTTAGACTCATAAGCACATTTATTCTGGGCTTAAGCATGAACGCTCATGTCCAGTAGCCACATTACTCTAATGATGTGACAGAAAGCAACCCAACTCTACAGGGATCAGACGCAGCATATTTCTCAACAACACTTAAGCCATTTAATAACCTATTTAATTGATAAATATAATGTTTGAGTATATTTCTAACAGGACTGGAGGGCAGACATAATGAATGGGTTTTTCTGAAGTCATTTAGAACGGGTTGGAAACTAGTTTAGTTTAATTAGATCCTCCAGAGATGGGGGAGGAGGTGTCCCAGTTCTATTAGAAACTATCCTTTCATAACATGTTTGCTAAACGCCAGGCCATTTCATTAAAAGAATGATAATTGTGTCTAAGAAAGAACACAGGCACTGGGGGCCACGCTGGAGTCTCAAGATTTATATACTGGCACGGATAATACCTGAAAGACCATTCAGACTAGACTACCTTAATATCATCTCAAAGAAAGAAAAAACAATGGAAGACTGTGAATTATCAAAGGCAGGCGGAATGATCTGTTGTCAAAGTGGTGGCTATGCAAAACATGCTGATGGTTGTCAGAATGATGCTAGGTGGTTGCACAAAAAAGTTGAAGACTCATGCCAAATAACAGGATGTCATGTTCCTGGAAGAACAAACAAAAGGTACATCACAAAGTGACAGAAAGCCTGTCTGCTGACTAAGTGAGTAGCTCTTACACTTGAAACAGAGTTTTGTGCACTTTGCATTCATGACAAGATGGCCGTTTCCTCTCCTTTCTGCTTGTTAAACACGCTTCTTCACACAGGAGGCACAAACATTCTCCCAGCGGCCTCGGCTTTTACACTCAGACGTGCAATAAAAAACACGTTATTTCAGCATGCTCTTGTCAAAAAAACAGACCTCACCCCCCCCCCCAATGCTCACATGCGTTACACGGTTCTCACACCGCAAGTGAGAGTCATGCCTCTTTTATGATCTCTAATATAAGATCAGCGGTGTCTAGACAGGAGCTCTCACGCACCTGTGAGATGCCAACAATTACCAGAAAATCATCACCAATAGAAGGAAAAGTGTGAGCAATGCTAGCTTGCCAAGAGCGATGCAAGCTGACGGTAACAATTTTCATGGTGAGAAAAGAGAGGCTAAAGTACTCTCAACTGCGTGATAAAGCAGCTTTACTTCCTTGTACATATTATAACCGTAGAATGCATGACCCTAAAATGTATTCAAGTATTGAAGTCAATGTTGCCAACAACGGTATTCCATTTTATCTTTATGTTTTGTGTAGTCAAATCTGAAAGAAATTGATCATACACAACATAAATATAACTTATAACAAAGCTCATTTGTTGGCTTCAGTATGCAAATATGCAGTACAATGATAATCAAATCCAATAATAACCTGAAATTAAATGACTACATTCAAATTAAAATCACATAAATTAAAGTAGGTTTTTTTTTAATTGTTGCCTTGTTAACTAACTGAAAATAACTAAGTAAAAAGAAAAAAGAAAAGAAAGAAAATGTTACATTTATATAGCGCTTTTCCAGAGCTCAAAGCGCTTCACATAGTACGGGGGAATCTCCTCAACCACCACCAATGTGCAGCATCCACCTGGATGATGCAACGGCAGCCATATTGCGCCATGGTGGAGAGGAGACAGAGTGATGAATCCAATTAGAGTATGGGGGGGATTAGTAGGCCATGATGGACCAAGGCCAATGGGCAAATTTGGCCAGGATGCCGGGGTTAAACCCCTACTCTTGCGAAGGACATCCTGGGATTTTTAATGACCACAGAGAGTCAGGACCTCGGTTTAACGTCTCATCCGAAAGACGGTGCTTGTTGCAGTACAGTGTCCCCGTCACTATGCTGGGGCGTTAGGACCCACATAGACCACAGGGTGAGCACCCCCTGCTGGCCTCCTAACACCACTTCCAGCAGCAACCTGGTTTTTCCCAGGAGGTCTCCCATCCAGGTACTGACCAGGCTCAAGCCTGCTTAGCTTCAGTGGGCAACCAGTCTTAGGCTACAGGGTGATATGGCTGCTAAGGAATGAGTGCAAAAATGACTAAAACTATAATAAAGCCACATAGAAATATAAAATAATAATTAAAATGAAATAAAAACTAAATGAGCCAATTCAAAATATTAATAAATATTATATAAATCTATTACTATATAATAAAATTACACTAAAATTACACAGATTCTAAAGTGAGGTGTTATTATAATATTTAGCTCTTACACTTGAAATAATAAATACTTGAAATAATAACACTGTTATTATTATATAAATATAATATTTACGTCATTTCGTTATACTGTACTTGTACATGTGTAATGACAATAAACTTGAATCTAATCTAATCTATTATTATTTTTCCTTTTCTGGCAACTTTCGCATATTACGTACAAAAATCATGTAGAAAATGTTCACCGTTTTAAACATAAAATTATATTTTAACACAAAATCAGAAATTGACATGATTCGTGAGCAATAGACCATCATTTTTGATGGGCCATGTGATGGGAATGAAAGTGAGGCATTGAGAGATAGACATACATCTATGCCGTGTATTTTCTTTCATCATCCAGATGCACCAATTACCCATCTCAATTATTAAACTGTATAACTGGGCCTGGGGTTCCACCTGACCTTGGAGTCAGAGGTTGACAAATACCGCCCTGATTAACCCCCTGACAAATGACCCGGTTGGAACATTTAACATGATTAATAATCTCTAGTCAAGCAGAACTATTCAGGAAAGACGCTTTAGGGAGGTCACGTCCTGTATTGAGGGAAAAATAGTGTTTCATTAAAAACAACACAAGCAGCTCCTGTGATCAATCAAGTAAAAGTAGCTTAAGACATTTAGAAATAGTTTCACTCTGTATTTCATTTTTGATATTGTTCAATGTTCCATAGGTATAAAATGACTTCAAAGATTCTTGTCCTGGCACAGGATTAAACGCTGCCAACTTTACCACTGCCAACTTATGCAACAAAGCAGAAACATCAGGAGTCAAGCTCTGCAGGGCATGCAAGCTCTTTTCACATTGTGACCTCGCTGTTGGCACGATATGCACTGCCAATGAGTGAGATGCTGTCAGAACGCTTGTTTTTTTCTCATTTAGACAGAAAGCTAAGCTTATTGTATCCTTTACCAATGCTATTCAGGCACATGTTTAGTGAATTCTTTTTAATTCCTCCATTTATTCATTACATTCCAGTCAGATCAGAATTAAAGAAAGAGGTTGAGCATCACTTTTCAACAATGTGAGTTTAATATTCAATGACCTTGTAGTGAGACATTTAATCATTAAGCAAAAGTTCTGACCAAGGAAACTCCTAATTGTGCCCGTGATGGAGCAATCAGACATTTTTAAGGTTACTAAAAATACGAGTTAGTAAAATCTTCTAACTTACTAAATATCTGTTCCAAAGAGTATCTGCTGATGAGCTGGATGTGAGTGCAAAAGAGAAAATAATAGTTATCTGTAGACATTTTTACATTATTGATTTCTTGCTTATTTAGAGCACAAGCTGTTGCAAGTTTTATACCACATCCTTTTGATTCAATCTGCAAAGTACTGATTGGATAAAATATATGGAATCTGACATGTTTTCCACTAAAACACTTCAATATGTTCTCATCAGATCTAAAGGCCAAAGCCTTCTTGATTTACAAGAGCTGATGCATGCTAATATGCACAAGTTTCTTTCAAGCTACATTTCCATGAAAATCATGAGCTGACCTCTTGAGGATAGTGGAATCATTTATTTTATAGATTTTCTGTTTCGGCTATAAAAGACTAGCCTCTTAACCCAGCCTTCCTTCCTTCTTTCCTGGCTTAATTACTGACTGCTTGTTTTTCTTCACATACGAAAGTTGAAAATGTCCGGAAACATGAGCAGACCATGAAGAAAGTGAAGAACATATAAAATAAAAAAGTAGATCTAAAAACCTCATGTAATTGAATGCAATGACAATGAATGAAATAAGCTTCTGTATCAGGAATACAGTTATATAGCGAGTATATTAAGCTTTCGTGTTTCACAAATGAAGGTAGGAGCGAATATTGACTTTTTTTTAAAAACAACACAAAAAATATGTTTTCT
>JAWRVZ010000163.1:7500-10000 GCA_037043235.1 Rhodeus uyekii
TGAGCGTCTGTGTGTGTGAGTGAGCGTCTGTGTGTGTGAGTGAGCGTCTGTGTGTGTGAGTGAGCGTCTGTGTGTGTGAGTGAGCGTCTGTGTGTGTGAGTGAGAGTCTGTGTGTGTGAGTGAGCGTCTGTGTGTGTGTGAGTGAGCGTCTGTGTGTGTGTGTGAGCGTCTGTGTGTGTGTGTGAGTGAGCGTCTGTGTGTGTGAGTGAGCGTCTGTGTGTGTGAGTGAGCGTCTGTGTGTGTGAGTGAGCGTCTGTGTGTGTGAGTGAGCGTCTGTGTGTGTGAGTGAGCGTCTGTGTGTGTGTGTGAGCGTCTGTGTGTGTGTGAGCGTCTGTGTGTGTGTGAGTGAGCGTCTGTGTGTGTGTGAGTGAGCGTCTGTGTGTGTGTGAGTGAGCGTCTGTGTGTGTGTGAGTGAGCGTCTGTGTGTGTGAGTGAGCGTCTGTGTGTGTGAGTGAGCGTCTGTGTGTGTGAGTGAGCGTCTGTGTGTGTGAGTGAGCGTCTGTGTGTGTGAGTGAGCGTCTGTGTGTGTGAGTGAGCGTCTGTGTGTGTGAGTGAGCGTCTGTGTGTGTGAGTGAGCGTCTGTGTGTGTGAGTGAGCGTCTGTGTGTGTGAGTGAGCGTCTGTGTGTGTGAGTGAGCGTCTGTGTGTGTGAGTGAGCGTCTGTGTGTGTGAGTGAGCGTCTGTGTGTGTGAGTGAGCGTCTGTGTGTGTGAGTGAGCGTCTGTGTGTGTGAGTGAGCGTCTGTGTGTGTGTGTGAGCGTCTGTGTGTGTGTGAGTGTGAGTGAGAGTCTGTGTGTGTGTGAGTGTGAGTGAGAGTCTGTGTGTGTGTGTCAGTGCGTGTGTGTGAGTGAGCGTCTGTGTGTGTGAGTGAGCGTCTGTGTGTGTGAGTGAGCGTCTGTGTGTGTGAGTGAGCGTCTGTGTGTGTGAGTGAGCGTCTGTGTGTGTGAGTGAGCGTCTGTGTGTGTGAGTGAGCGTCTGTGTGTGTGAGTGAGCGTCTGTGTGTGTGAGTGAGCGTCTGTGTGTGTGTGTGAGCGTCTGTGTGTGTGTGAGCGTCTGTGTGTGTGTGAGCGTCTGTGTGTGTGTGAGTGTGAGTGAGAGTCTGTGTGTGTGTGAGTGTGAGTGAGCGTCTGTGTGTGTGTGAGTGTGAGTGAGCGTCTGTGTGTGTGAGTGAGCGAGCGTCTGTGTGTGTGAGTGAGCGAGCGTCTGTGTGTGTGAGTGAGCGTCTGTGTGTGTGAGTGAGCGTCTGTGTGTGTGAGTGAGCGTCTGTGTGTGTGAGTGAGCGTCTGTGTGTGTGAGTGAGCGTCTGTGTGTGTGAGTGAGCGTCTGTGTGTGTGTGTGAGCGTCTGTGTGTGTGAGTGAGCGTCTGTGTGTGTGAGTGAGCGTCTGTGTGTGTGAGTGAGCGTCTGTGTGTGTGTGAGTGAGCGTCTGTGTGTGTGTGAGTGAGCGTCTGTGTGTGTGTGAGTGAGAGTGAGCGTCTGTGTGTGTGTGAGTGAGAGTCTGTGTGTGTGTGTGTGAGTGAGAGTCTGTGTGTGTGTGAGCGTCTGTGTGTGTGAGTGAGCGTCTGTGTGTGTGAGTGAGAGTCTGTGTGTGTGAGTGAGAGTCTGTGTGTGTGAGTGAGAGTCTGTGTGTGTGAGTGAGAGTCTGTGTGTGTGTGTGTGTGTGTGAGTGAGCGTCTGTGTGTGTGAGTGAGCGTCTGTGTGTGTGTGAGTGAGCGTCTGTGTGTGTGTGAGTGAGCGTCTGTGTGTGTGTGAGTGAGCGTCTGTGTGTGTGTGAGCGTCTGTGTGTGTGTGAGTGTGAGTGAGAGTCTGTGTGTGTGTGAGTGAGCGTCTGTGTGTGTGTGAGTGAGCGTCTGTGTGTGCGTGAGTGAGCGTCTGTGTGTGTGAGTGAGCGTCTGTGTGTGTGAGTGAGCGTCTGTGTGTGTGAGTGAGCGTCTGTGTGTGTGTGAGTGTGAGTGAGAGTCTGTGTGTGTGTGAGTGAGCGTCTGTGTGTGTGTGAGTGAGCGTCTGTGTGTGCGTGAGTGAGCGTCTGTGTGTGCGTGAGTGAGCGTCTGTGTGTGTGTGAGTGAGAGTGAGAGTCTGTGTGTGTGTGTGAGCGTCTGTGTGTGTGTGAGCGTCTGTGTGTGTGTGAGCGTCTGTGTGTGTGTGAGCGTCTGTGTGTGTGTGAGCGTCTGTGTGTGTGAGTGAGAGAGAGCGAGTGTGTGTCTGTGAGCGTCTGTGTGTGTGTGTGAGTGAGTGTCTGTGTGTGTGTGTGTGTGAGTGAGTGTCTGTGTGTGTGTGTCAGTGCGTGTGTGTGAGTGAGCGTCTGTGTGTGTGAGTGAGCGTCTGTGTGTGTGTGTGAGTGTGAGTGAGAGTCTGTGTGTGTGTGAGTGAGCGTCTGTGTGTGTGTGAGTGAGCGTCTGTGTGTGTGTGAGTGAGAGTGAGAGTCTGTGTGTGTGTGTGAGCGTCTGTGTGTGTGTGTGAGCGTCTGTGTGTGTGTGAGCGTCTGTGTGTGTGTGAGCGTCTG
>JAWRVZ010000163.1:15000-37500 GCA_037043235.1 Rhodeus uyekii
TGTGTCTATATATGACGTGTGTGTGTGTGTGTGTCTATATATGACGTGTTTGTGTGTGTATATACATGACGCGTGGGTGTTTGTGTGTGTGTGTGTCTATACATGGTGTGTGTGTGTCTATATATGACGTGTGTGTGTGTGTCTATATATGACGTGTGTGTGTTTGTGTGTCTATACATGACATGTTTGTGTGTGTCTATATATATGACGTGTGTGTGTCTATATATGACGTGTGTGTATCAATATATGACGTGTGTGTATCAATATATGACGTGTGTGTTTGTCTATACATCGTGTGTGTGTTTGTGTGTCTATACATGACGTGTATCTATATATGACGTGTGTGTTTGTGTGTGTGTCTATACATGACGTGTCTGTGTCTATATATGACATGTCTGTATATGTCTCTGTCTATATATGACGTGTTTGTGTGTGTATATACATGACGCGTGGGTATTTGTGTGTGCGTGTGTGTGTGTCTATACATGACGTGTGTGTGTGTGTCTATACATGACGTGTGTGTGTGTGTGTGTCTATATATATGACGTGTGTGTGTTTGTGTGTCTATGTATCGTGTGTGTGTTTGTGTGCCTATACATGACATGTTTGTGTGTGTCTATATATGACGTGTGTGTGTCTATATATGACGTGTGTGTATCAATATATGACGTGTGTGTATCAATATATGACGTGTGTGTTTGTCTATACATCATGTGTGTGTGTTTGTGTGTCTATACATGACGTGTATCTATATATGACGTGTGTGTTTGTGTGTCTATACATGACGTGTTTTTTTGTGTGTGTGTCTATACATGACGTGTCTGTGTCTATATATGACATGTGTGTATATGTCTCTGTCTTTCACACACACACACACACACACACACAGACACTGTGTTTCCGAATTATTATGCAAGTGACATTTCAGTATAATAAACATTCCGATTTTCGTTTTTCAAAGAAAGTGTTTGTTTGTTTTATTTTATCTTCAGAAAGATCTTCCTCCCTCCCGTATTCCCTGAGAATTATGAGCTGCTTGATAATGTGGAACAACCTCTTGATTCGGGGTTTCCATTTACTCAATAAACCTGGCAAAATATTTAACAAACCTCTCTGAGATTGATACCGTTTATCTAAAAAGATATGAAGAGATAAAGCAAACACAGTCTTTGAAAAACTAACATCTGAATGTTTATTATACTGAGATCCTACTGATATGCCAGTTGCATAATAAATTGGAACATAATATAGGGTATATATATATATATATATATATATATATATATATATATATATATATATATATATATATATATATATATATATATATATTTGAGTGTGTGTATGTGTGTGTGCGTGTGTGTGTGTGTGTGTTTCAGTATTACCCTCGGTGTAATTTCCTGCAGGCAGTTCTCAGTTCTGTCTCCGACGGGAAGAAGCTTCCCTGCCTTTCATAGGAAATTAACAAGCTAAGCATTTATCATAATATATCTTGTATAATAACAGTCTTATATGCAAACTTGATTACCGCTCGGATGTTTGGAAACGGGTCTGTGTTCCTCCGGTCGAGACTCATGCCTGCAAACACACAGATTCACACACAACCACGGAAACCTTCACACACACACACACACACACACACCGTCCGCGTTTGTTTACCTCCTGTTACATGGCAACGCGCACAATGACGAGCACCTGTCACTCCGGAAAATAAATAAATAAACGATATTGTTTAGAAGTAAAACAAATCGTTTGTGATTTAATAATTAATTTCTCAAAGTCTAAACAAATACTGAATGTGAATAAAATGCGTGACAGTTGCAAAACTTTAACGTTAAATTGTAGATTATGATAAAGTATGACGATAAAAGCGTTTAAAATAAGTATTTAATTTTCATAAATAATATTAATAGCACAATTAAGATGTACAAATATGTATAAAAAAATTATAGCCCGTTGTGTAATAAAAGAATAATAATACATTAATAATAATACACAGAGTTGCTGTGATTGGCTGGTTTCTCGTCGACGCGTCTGACGTCACTGTCGGTCACCCGATCCGTCATCATCAGTTTTGACGCGAAAGGGGAAGTTGGGAGGAACCGAGAGGAAAGGTACGAGCCCTTGGGCTTTAAACATTCGCACTGTTTTAATAATGTGTGTTTTTAAGCTTTGCTTTTGTTAATAAACCGCACTGTTTGCTTTCCGACCGTTTATGTATGAGACGTCACGCATATAGATCACACATGAGACGTGAACGCGCATAGCGCGCGGCCTGTTTTCCTTTTAGCTTTAGCATCTTTAGCTTTCGAGAACCGACAGACCCGATAAAAGGGAGAGAAAGATAGAGAGAAGGATACAAGGAGATAGATGGAGAGATACAGGGATATAGAGATAGACAGAGGGATATATATATGAGAGAGAGAGATGCTCTGTAATCTTTTATATACTTTTTGTTTTGTATATGCTGTATATTATTTATATTGTATAATTAAGGACGAATAAAGCTATATCTTATCTTGTACAGAGATATATATATAGAGAGAATGAGAGAGATAGACAGAGGGAGAGAGAGAGATAGAGTGAGAGTGTGTGAGAACATGATGACATTATTGTAGTTTTGGACTAAATATGAGCATTTATTAATCTCACGTGCACAATCTGAATTTCCTTCGTCCTTATTTAAATATTGGTGTGAAAATGCTTTTACATTTGCCCAAAAACAACTTTTGTCATTTAAAAAAAAAAAAAGTCAATCAAACAAACAAGCCCCGCGGAAAAAGTAATGCAAAAGTAACATAACATCACTTTTCAACACAATTAGTAACTTTTTAAGGGATAAACACACTATTGTAATGCATTCTTTTTCAAATTATCTTTCCCAACACTGGTAGAAATCCTGCATCTCATTCCCAGCGTGTCTTTGGTTTTGTTGAAGGACACAAGACTGACGTCACTGGGTTTTGGGGTCAAAAGCACAATGGATATTTAAGGCTGTTCCTGAAAAATGTCCGTCATTTAGTCATGTGACCGCATTGGATCGGATGTAATTAACGGCATGACTAACGACACAATAGACGAGGGATATTTCTTTCACAACTCCCCTATTTTGAACAATCCCAAATCCCTAAACAGATGTTTACTCATTCCAGAATAAGGAAAATGGGATGTCGTAACTTATCGTACACCTCTCGTTATCCTCAGGATGGATTTCGATAACCAAGCGACCCACATTTGACAGACAAGAGCCGACTTTCCCGCTTGGTTTAGTTCCCGCCGTCCTGATACTGGATGTTTGTTTCCGCAGATCTGGGAGCGAGCGTTTGAGAAGCAGCTCTTGACTTCAGCACAGGAGATCAGGGCTTTGGGTCATGGCAGGAAGAGGTGGAGCAACGAGACCTAACGGGCCGAACGGGGGCAACAAAATCTGTCAGTTCAAACTAGTGCTGCTGGGAGAGTCGGCGGTGGGGAAGTCGAGTCTCGTGCTTCGCTTCGTAAAAGGACAGTTTCACGAGTTTCAGGAGAGCACAATAGGAGGTAAGACTTCTGTTTACATTCATGCATTTATCAGACGCTTTTATCATTGCATTCAAGAAACACATTGATATTCTAATCAGTTCTTGCTTTCCCTGGGAATCGAACCCATGACCTTGATGTTGCAAGCGCTGCTCTCTACTGTTAGACACATAGGAAAGCTGACACTGTATGTGTATAATCAGTCATATCTGAGATGTTACTGAACTTATGGACTAATATTTTTTATTACGGTATATTTAAACACTAGTGTTGTGAAAAATATCGATACTGAAATATTTGAAACTGTTTCAATCCTCCTTTTCTACTGTATCGATACACCGGCTGCACGTTCTCAATTACATTTATCATCGCATTCAAGAAACACATTGACATTCTAATCAGTTCTTGCTTTCCCTGGGAATCGAACCCATGACCTTGATGTTGCAAGCGCTGCTCTGCATTTATACCAGCATACAGATAATTTGCAAACTCGTATTTTGATAATTTGCGTAATTTTGATGCAAGACATTGAAGGCTTTATTTTAATTGTTGAAGTACATTTACAAAAAAAAGAGACAACCGTATAAAAATTGTTAAAATAAGAACCCACTAAACAAATTGCAAACATAAAGCACATAAATACAATTAAATAAAGAGCCAAATTAAACAAACATAGCTTTACGTTTTTTGGAGCGTCTAATATTAGAGAGTGATTTTCTCTGTCTTTTGTTTGATGAAGCAGTTTGCAACATCAAGGTCATGGGTTCGACCTTGCAAGCAAGAACTGATTAGAATATCAATGTGTTTCTTGAATGCAATGATAAAAGCAGCTGATGAATGTGAATGTAACAATAATTACTCTCCGTTATTAGATGGCAAGATCTGACCCGTCTCTCTTCTCTCTAGCTGCCTTCTTGACTCAGACGGTTTGTCTGGATGACACAACAGTGAAGTTTGAGATCTGGGATACGGCTGGTCAGGAGCGCTACCACAGTCTGGCCCCGATGTATTACAGAGGAGCGCAGGCGGCCATCGTGGTGTACGACATCACAAACGAAGTGAGTGCTAACGTGTAGGATAAACAAGGAATCACGTGTTGAGATCGTAACACTTCCTCCCAAGTGCTTGTTCTAAAATCCTTTGGCATGTAAAGTGCAAAAAAGAGTGTTTACATGGATGCAAACAACATCCTGTTTAATGCTGCAGGTCAGCGAGAGGGTGGGGGGGAAATAATCATGTGCATATGACTTAAATATGACTAAATAAATGTGATGTGACCCTTGAAGCACAAATGAAGCCAGAAAATGCTTTACAGAAATGCACGGGTTGTTCTTTTCCTTTCAGGAATCATTTGCACGTGCGAAAAACTGGGTGAAAGAGCTTCAAAGACAAGCCAGTCCAAACATTGTAATAGCTTTGGCTGGAAACAAGGCAGATCTTGCCAATAAGAGAGCGCTGGACTTTCAGGTGCGTGATGTTTGAGCAGAAGCTTCCTGTTGGCTTTACAAATGAGATTGTTTATAAGCAAACAGACTTTCAGACGCGTACAACTCTCCGTTTACAGCCTGAAACCCAGAATTTTGTCATTTTTCCCCACAGGATGCACAGTCATATGCAGACGACAACAGTTTGCTCTTTATGGAAACGTCGGCAAAGACTTCGATGAACGTGAATGAGATTTTTATGGCCATTGGTAAGTTTTCCCATTCTTGTTTTGCCTACTTTTGTCAAATACACGGTGCAATTATCACACAGATTTATGTTTTTGAAAGACTTCTGCTCACAAAGATTGCATTTATTTTATCAAAGATACTGTAAAGTCAGTAATACTGTGAACTATTATTATTTCAATTGAAATTACATTTCACTATGTGAATATCTTGTCATTTATTCCTGTGATTAAAGCTGAATTTATTAGATGATTAATACAGTAAAACAGTGTAATATTATATCAGTGTAAAACAGCTATTTTCTATGTGAATATATAGTAAAGTGTCATTTATTCCTGTGATTAAAGCTGAATTTATTAGATGATTAATACAGTAAAACAGTGTAATATTATATCAGTGTAAAACAGCTGTTTTCTATGTGAATATATAGTAAAGTGTCATTTATTCCTGTGATTAAAGCTGAATTTATTAGATGATAAATACAGTAAACAGTGTAATTTTATATCAGTGTTTTGTTCTGCCTTGTGTTTAGGGACGTGAAAATATAAAAATCGATGTTCCTACGATAAAGCAGCGATCATCTAATAATGTTGTTCAAGTTTACTGCAATAGATCTGCGAGCTTCACGTACTTTTGAAAATCTAGTGTTTATTTGAGAAGCGCATATTGACTTTCCTCTTCCATGAGGGGGTTTGGCTTTGTTTCCAGACAGACTGTTAAAGAACATGACATTCACGTCTCTTCAAGCTCCTTAAATGTTCTAAACTAATCCTTTAACTCACAGACATCATGAAACGTCCCTCACATTCCCATTGTCTGTCTTCGCTCCTCAGCAAAGAAGCTCCCCAAGAACGAGCCGCAGCCGGCAGGCGTCAACCCCGGACGCACCCGCGGCGTGGATCTGACCGAGACGGCACAGCCCACGAAAGGCCCCTGCTGCAGCAACTGACCGCTCACATCCGCACACGGGATCCTCCTCCCAAACCTCGCTCCTTGGATTAGCTAAAGACTCTGTATAGCTGGGTTTCTAATACTTTTTTTTACTTTTTATTTTTAAGAAAATATATGTAAATCTGCAGTCTACTGGATGCATGCATCACTACAAAAGCTAAATACACATTTTAACTTAATTCAGCAGGAGAACAAACCCGAGAGAGAGTGAAATATTGAGTGTTTGTATGCGTTTAGTGCAAGGAACGGATTACCGTATGACCGGGAAACGTGTTAAACGAAGCTATCGTTGCTAACTAGATTAGCCAACGTGTTTAATAAACCCCATGAATGCATTACTACTGGAAATCATGATGCGGATTTCATGTGGGCCGGTTTTAAAACTAGATCCTCCACCTGCTCCCTCAACGGCCGGTCTGAAGTTGGTTATGGGATGTAGTTTGGATGCAGCGGCTTCTTGTGCTCCACATATGATAATAATGGGCATCTGTTACCAGTTTGAGGTGGTGAGGGATCTTATAAAAGAGTAGATATGTGCAAAACATGTTGCATGAATTATGTTATGCTTATTAACTGAATGTCAGGCCCATATGAAATCAGTGCACTTGTATTTTCTGAGGCAGAATCTATTGAATTGTGAGGATTTTAACGTTAAAATGTGTTGAATGGACTACCGGCTGTTGCTGTGCACGTGATGCATTAACCAAAGTGTTGGATTAAAGAAGAAAAACATGCATGGAGAGATTAACTTTCATGTTCTGATGCATGCATATCTGAAAGAAAAGAGCCTTAATCTTTCCATCAACACTTGAACAAAATTCGAACTTTTCTTAAAGATTACATTCGGATTGAAACACATGGTTCATCAACATCCCAAAGCTTCAGCGACATTAAACCGTTTTGATTGACATGCGGTTTAATGTTGATCACGATAGATTCAGCAATGCTTCTATCGCTTGTTTGTGCTTCTTCTGTGTTTAGATCAGGAGAGTCTCTTTCAGAAGATGCGCAACAGCGCCCCCTATTGCAGAACAGCCAAAACGCCGACTGTGGGGAAAGAGTTGACTTCTGTGCGGGTCTAACAAACTCCAGAGCCTCGAACATGTGCAGGAATCTCTCCCTGCGGTTTATTGTGATCTCACAGGTAGTCGTGAGCAAACGGCCGGATCACGTGCAGTTTTGTGTGGCCACGCGAGGACTAAAGGCGTGCGTTTGCAGGCAAATTTAAGGGCCTTTGTTTCAAAACATGATTTTCTTGAAATGTTTGGTGGGCGGAAAGAAAGACGTCTGCGTTGTTTGGATTTGCACACTGTACAGCCTCCCATAAACCCTGCAGAGAGTCATGTTTAAATGGTGGTCTTTTTAAATGTACGTAGTGTTATTAACAAATGAACTTGACATTTATTCAGTGGTCTTGTATCTTTTACTCAAAATGCTCAATGTTTTTATTTCTAAAAACCTTTGAATTGCACAATTTTGAGTTGCTTTTTTCTGGTTATAAAATTGTGGCTGCCTGTCGTATCCGAAAGGATTTCATCACGGACTGCGGTGAACTTTCTAAACTCAGTCGGGAAACTCAGTGATTCAACAGTGAAATGCATTAACACTGAGGAACTGATCGGTTTTTAATGTCCAGGTACTAGTACATTTCCAATAAAGGGGGTGAAATGTTACATATGCATCTCCATATTTTGAGATGTAGAAGTTCCTCAAAGGAGGTTTAGTTGAGCTCTAAATGTTGTGATGAAACATGCATTATCAGCTTTTCCAAGGTATGTTTCTTTTATTACGGTGATATTTTGCTGTAGGCCAGTAATTCTGAATCCTACTATTCGTGCAAAAAAGTATTTTAACTCTGTAAAACCTGGCATACACACACACACACACACATATATATATATAGAGAGAGAAAACATTGAACCTTTAGAAAGTCTGCATATGTGTTTTGTATCATATTTGATTCATCAGGCTTTTATGGCTCAAAGTATGAAATAGTGAGGAGCTCATATGGAGGAAAAAACAACTGAAAGTCCCAAAATTATTCACAGTTTGATACTTATATGGCCTAAAGGTAAGATGAAATGATGATGCTTGTAATGTAAATCAATTAAATGATTAATTGTATAAAATGCATATCGGCTAAATGTCATCTGCTACTCTATATCTCCTAAAAATATGTCTTAATGTGATGATATTGAAATGTTTACTTTTATAATCAAAGTGCAATGCAATGATTATGGAGACATTAACAAATAATCCTTCCTCAAAAGCCTGATGATCATATTTGATACTGACATGATTTTTCAAAAACGATTACGTTGCTTCAGTCCAGAATTTTTTTTTAAATGTTACTAACAATATACATATATAATATACATATATTATACATACAATATAATATACATACATAAGATTTCACAGCAAAAAGACCTTTGCAAATACACTAAAATGCATTGTTCTTAATAAAGTATCAGTGTTATGAAATATGCATATAAAATATAATGTGTTCAGTTGAATAAGGAAGTTGATATCAGGCCAAAACGTGAGATTACATCCTGAAAATCCCCCATAGACAGTCAAAATGATTAGTGTTTAGAGCAGAAATCACTGTTGGTCTCAATTTAAACCAAAGAAAAGTCATCGTTTTTGCTTTTCTCCCCGTTTTCTGAATCTAAAAGAGTTTATCTAGTGCTGAGTATTAAAAGCAAGTTGTGTGTATAATAAAGTGCCATGTGTATTTCACCTTACAGCATTTCATCAGTGTCTCCTGTTTGCCTACCTTTAACACAACTCATTTAATTTGTATAGTAATAGTTGTGCATGCAAAGATTGTCGTTTAAAACAGAATTTTAAAGTTTTTTTCATACCTGCACGTGCTCCTCCTGTCCAGCAGATGGCGGCAGGGCGCTTCTCCAGCTGTGCATTACGTGATAGTTGTTTTTCTCCTCTGAAAAACTCAAAATTGACTCAATTAAACGTGCTTTAAAAGTTTGCCAGTGCGAGTCTCTCTGGGCTTTTTCCAAAGAGCTCCACTCACAGCTCTCCAGTCAGATTGAATCAGAGCAATTTGGTGTCCAGGTGATGCAAATTACCCAGAGGCCACTGTGGTTTGTGTGAATCAAAGTCAATATGCATGCAAATTGGACATGGCCCAATTCATCTGGGTCGAGCCACACGCTCTTACAAGTAAGCAATCACTAACACTGGGAGAAAACGGAATAAATATGAGTTTAAGTAGCAGAGGAATGAGTGTTTAGAGGAATTCACACTCCATGCTTCATGCATTTCCTCACAAATGTAAGACTATTTAATAAACATCTAGCATTAAGTTCAATGCATAAATGAATGAACTCCAGCTATTGAAGGAAAACAAAAGAACCGTACTTGACGTGTCACATTTGGGAGCTAATTTTAGGTGTTGTTCTTGTTAGAATTGAGACTATTTAAAAAGAAGGAAATGATCTAAAAGTCCCAAACGACACAAACAAGGTCAGGTGGTTTTAGAGGCACTTCCGAGGGATGGATATAAAAGATAGTTTCTTCTGCAATGGAGGTAATTTGAGGTAAGAGCATCCCTGTGATCATCTCAGATTATTATTTTTATTATGAGTAAAAATGCTGCTTTTTTCTAAACTGATGACATTGTGGCACATTTTGTCCCGTGTCTCAAGAATCAGCAATATTAGAGACGGTGCGACTGGAGCTAATTTATTGTTCCTGTGAATGTTTGGACATTGAAACAACAAGGTGACATTGTGGACATGCGAGTTGTTTTCTGGCCTGATATGCATCTCCTGTCACGCCTGTCACCCGCAGCCCTGAGACGACACGCGCTGACAGTCCTATTAAGATGATAACTCTGCTGCTGCATTTATTACTGTCACTCCCGCTTCAGACGCCCGCAATGAAAGAACAGGGAGATTGTGTCAAACAGGCCTCGTCGCAGAGAGGGGATCAGCTGTACCTCTGAACAGATTTTAGGAAGCTCAGACCGGGGTGAAGGGGGTCCACCAACCCTAGTCCAAAATACAGAGAGAGAGAGAGAGATGGCGAAAGAAAGAGGGAGAGAGATAGAGATGGAGAGAGATAGAAAGAAAAAAGAGAGAGAAGGAGAGATAGAGAAAGAGAGAGGGTGAGAGAGAGAGAGATTGTCAGAGGGAGAGAGATAGAAAGATAGATAGATAGGGAGAGAGATAGAGATTGGCAGATAGATTGAGAGAGAGATTGAGAGATAAAAAGATAGAGATTGATAGAGAGATTGATTGAAAGATAGAGAGAGAGAGAGAAGGAGATAGAGAAAGAAAGAGGGAGAACGAGATAGAGAAAGAAGGAGATAGAGAAAGAAAGAGGGAGAAAGAGATAGAGAAAGAAAGAAGGAGATAGAGAAAGAAAGAGGGAGAGATAGAGAGAAGGAGAGAGGGTATCAGATGTACCTGTAGCTCTTTACCAGATTTTAGGAATCTCAAACGGGGATGAAGGAGTAACACTTCCAAAAGATGGATTTTTTTGTGAGAGAAAGTGAGAGAAAATGTTTTCAAATATAGTCAGTTATTTTACATTCACATTCATGCATTTTTGCATTTTCTCATCGCATTCAAGAAACACATTGCCATTCTAATCAGTTCTTGCTTTCCCTGGGAATCGAACCCATGACCTTGATGTTGCAAGCGCCACACTCTACTGTTAGACACACATTTTTAGTTTCTTCCTGGTATCAACTAAAACTAAAATTAAGTTAATTCTTAATTGAGATTAAGCTGAAGGTAAATACAATATAAATATTATATGAAAAACAAACATTAGAAATGTTGCCTTGGCAATTAATTGAAATGAGTTAATAATTGATAACTGGAAACAAAATCAAATGAAAACTAAACAGTAATAATAATAATTACAGACTAAAGCATAAATGAAATGAAAAAATAAATAAATCTAATAGCATTCAAAATATGAATAATAACTATAATAGTGCATAAACAATAACCAAAAATACAGTTTCATGCGTTCCTTCCCGTTTTGGAATGAATCTCGACTGATAAACAAATGTCTCTGTATATCCAGACTTTTCCAGGTCTGTTCCCTAAAGTTGTTGTAATTCTTTATCAAAGTGTAATGATGAAGTCACTCTCAATCTTCCATCCCACTCACTCCATCCCAACGTAACAACTTTTCACCATCCAGTCTATTCCTGATGGATAAAATCTTCAGTTTTGGTTTCAATCAGAAAGGCATTGGATTTCTTCTTCGATGAGACGACACGTGATCATGCATGCATTTGTCATTTGCACGCTTCCCAAAATAGGTCCTGATGTTCTTGGAAACAACCGGCGTTGCGGTCATGCATAAAGCCCTAGCAACAGTTGCCGTGCAAAGCTGCAGACAGTGTGAATAACTCACATCACGCCTGCGAAAACACACTTTATCTCCTATGGAAATCAACTGGAGCCATTTGGGCTTTTCTTTCCTTAGACCCTCGAGATGTTCTCCTAACGATCGATTTTATGTTTTTTTCCCACCCTCCATATTCCTTAATCCACCCTTAAGGCAAACATCTTAACGTTTTTATGGAAAACATTAAGTTTTTCTCCCTCTTAAAGGAAAAGCTCGGTCTCAATGTTATTTCGACAGCGTATTATTTCCCTCTTTTTCAGTGAGTAAGTTCTGCAGGTTTGGAACGACACAAAGGCGAGGGATTCAGGAGTGAAACACCTCTTTCAGTTCTTGGCGTTTGGGTTATTTAGCAAATGCATTTTTGATGACCTTCCCTCCTTTTCAAAGAAACGCTCTGGTTTAATGACACTGAAAGCTGCCAGAGAGAAATCTGGAGGTTAACGACAGCTAAACAGAACAAGATATAATTTCTGTCACGGCTTTAGTGCTGGAGCCACAGGCGGCAATAAACCTCGCCATAATGTGCAGTTACTCTCAACTTCAGGACAGCTTTTATTGTATTCAAACTTATTATCTGCTCCGCATAACTCTTAAGAGTGCGCTGTGATCCTGCATAATGCATCCAGACTAGAGAAAGAGTAGTATGTGCAAACGGACATTAATACAGTCCGCTGCAAATGACTCAACGGTGCCAACATTGATATTTAATCTAGAATCTTTTCTTTATTTCATAAAGTTGCCGCTCAGATCTTGAACCTTTATTTTATAGAGAAGCATTTATTCTCTTTTGAATGGTTGTTTCTCATTTTTCTTCATTGATTGTTTAAGGGATTCCAATTTTCATGCATTGTTCCATTTTGGAATTAATCTTGAATGATGCATTCCAAAATTCCAAATGGAACAATGCATGAAAATAATGCATTTAATATGAACGGACCTTGCGAAACTATGAGTTCCTGATAAACTGAGACATCTGGTCCTAAATTTCTAATACAATCATAACAAATATTTCCTGTAGCCCTAACAGTAGAGATCGTGATGTGATGGAGACGATTCAGGAATCCATTGCCGCTTGTATATATTTCTTATTTTGTATATATATGTATAAATATTCTTTTCTTTTCCTTATTTGTACACTTCAGTCTATCAAGTGAAAGATATACGATTTGGAAATCCATTGCTGCTTGTATATGTATTCTTTTCTTTGTCTTATTTTCATATGTTCTTTTCCTTTTTCTCATTTGAATGATTTGTAAAGAGTGATTTATAATCAAGTTAGGGATTTTTATTTAGTTAAAACCTTTCTTTACTTTTCTATAGTTTTCCATTGAGTAAGGATGAATATTGTCAGCACTTCTCAACAGATAGAACATGTTATCAGAATGTTTTGGGTACTGTTTCTTATAGTTGGAGCCTGAGCGGAGTTCAGCCTTGGAGAAGCTGTGTGTGTGTGTGTGTGTGTGTGTGTTAATATGGTCTGTATTGGTGAGGTGATCAACTGGCACCATCAGGAGACAGAATGACTTGTTGTTCTCGACAAGCCACGTCACGAACCCGTCAACCATATGATCAACGAAGATATGCTTCAGACTGTCTGCTCTTGTGTGGAAAATTACTAGTTTTATTTTTCTTTCTTAGCCAATCAGAATCATTTAACCGTCATCATTGACGTAGTTAGCACCCTCTGTTAGAGTATAATTGCTGTAACAATGTTATTGTAAGTGGGGCGGCCTACGAACTTTGTGAGACCTGAAGCTTCTGCTGATAAAACTGCAAACTAAACTTCACTAAAAGTTCTTCTGTTGACTGCACTTCTGACTCCTGGTCTTCATTCAACATATCTGGTCCTCGGGTCTTAACTGTAATTCCCCTACAGACGCTTGCAACATCAAAGTCATGGGTTTGATTCCCAAAGAAAGCAAGAACTGATTAGAATGTCAATGTGTTTCTTGAATGCAATGCAAGTTGCTTTGAATAAAAGCGTTTGTTAAATGCAATTGTTGACCTATTATCGGCTGCACACCGAACATTTTTCATTTGAAAATAGTGTTTGTGATTGGATAAAAAAGTAAAAGTACACTTCTCCTCAACAACAACACCAGCACGACACGAGATCATGTTCACAGCAACAAACATTTGAGAACAAGTCACATGTCTAAATGCAATACTTATGACCAAAGGCTTGTTCAAATCCCAGAGTATGAGCAACACTAAAAGTGATACTTGACCACAAAATAATAAGAATGACCCTCTTCCACGCTCACAGCCGCTGCTCCACGAGTGAAATGACCCTTCTCGAGTCCCTGTCACAAATTACTCAATGTTTCTTGCGTATAAGCCGAATTCAGCTCCGTTATTAAGACCTGTAATTGGGCACAGCACTGGTAATATCCATCATCTGGAGAGCTTCAGTGTTTCAAACAATGGCTCAAATCTAAGAGAGGCCTGTTGACACGAGCCATAAAATCGCAGGCACAAGATGTGCTTTACGCTCGATGCATCATGCCGGCTTTGCTCTTTCTCCGCACGGCTGCAGGGATGAAGACACGGGCCGACGTACTTAGAAGGCTCCGGATAAACCTGCAGGAATAAAGGGAACTCGCTCCTCTCAGACTTGAATGCTAATTACTGCATTTGTCATGATCAGGAATCAAAGCGGCGCACGGGCGACCGGAGCGCTTGAATTTCCCCGCTCGTCCTCCGAGGATCGTCATGTTCCATTAGTCTTCTTTAGATCTCCCCGCAGGCACTTGAAGAGAAGAGCGAGGCTTCAAGTGCTGAGTAAAGTGTTCTACGGTGAGCCGGGAGGGAGTGAAAAATGGATTTCTGGAAATAAATCCACCGCGTGAATGACGTCTCGCACACACAAGGCCTTCTCAAAACATCTCGCGGTTCAGATGCGTTAGAAGAGCAATGAAATTTCCATTCAAAACGAACATGGAACGAAATTCAGAAATGCACATTTTTCAGTGATGAGTCAACATTTACTCATCCTCCTGAAGCACAAATGAAAGTCTCAAAAATGTACAAATTAAGCCCGTTTTTAAAACAACACATATATCATACAAATAACATGATATAAAATTCAATAAACATGATAATTCAACTAAATAAAGAAAAAAGTATTAAATACTAAGCTATTACTAATGGCAATTAGAGATGCATCGATTTCCTTTCTAACTGTAGAGAGCGGCGGCGCTTGCAACATCAAGGTCATGGGTTTGATTCCCAGGGAAAGCAAGAACTGATTAGAATGTCAATGTTTTTCTTTAATGCAATGAATAAAAGCGTCTGATAAATGCATGAATGTGAATGTAAATGCAACTCTCCTCATGTGAATGATTTGCATAATACTTTCATGTTTCACGATTATTCATGTAAAATAGTGTAAAGCTTCATAAAATGTAATTAACATTTAAACTGAACTAAAACAAAATTGATTGATTAAAATGAAACCCATAAAGCGTTGGGAACGCCTGAAAGCGACATGTTAAGAACTCAAAATCAATTCAACAGGAAATCACGAACTCAAAAATATTTCATATTTGAACTCAGTGATGCTCTAAACGAAACAACAAATCAAAATGAAAAATCTGGATAATTGGAATATGATTTGGCTCCACGTTCGGATAAAATACAGCCCGTCTTGCGTCCGGGAATTGACCTTCCTCTGAAACAGAACGACTGACTCCATGCAGATGTTCGCCATTATCGTTTGAGAGACAGCGAGACAAACGCCAAGCATCTCAGTCTCCGCGAGCGTCCGCGAGCGTGTTCGCCGCACCTGCCGCTTTCAGCACCCTTCATCAAGCCACCGCGCGGATTTATGCAAGAGCTTTCCAGAGAGTCCATGTGACTCATGCAGGAATGTCAGAAAGTGAAATTGATGTTTCATAACGCACGCAGGACCTCCTGGAAACCAACGCTTGTTTAAAAACACCGTTTATATTGCCTTTTTATAGGCACTTTTGTTTGGTTTCTAAAAGAGGTTGATTGTAGATTTGGTGATTAGTGACTGCAAGTGTGACTCACTTTTACCGTCTCGTGGACCAAAGCAAACAACCGCGAGATAATGGGTGTGCATTTTTTTGTTTCTCTACACAATCCATTAAAGAAATAGTTCAACCTTGAAATGATCATTTTGTCATCTCTCTCTCTCTCTCTCTCTCTCAGCCTCACGTCATTTCTTCTAGGATTGTTTTTTCATACAATCAATCTTGACGTTAAAAACATAATTGGTTCTCAAGTGTCACATGACTGAAAATACTTTGTTTGTTTTTGGGGTAATTTCACCTTGGCTTACCTGCTTCACATTTTTGTGGAAACTATCATACTTTCTTTTTCTCTGATGAATTGAAAGTTCCAAAGAACACACTTAAAAAAATTGAATCTTTTGTAACATTTTAAATGTTTTATTGTCACTTTTGATCAATGTAATGCATCCTTGCTGAATAAAAATATTAATTTCTTTTGAATGTCTGAGTGTGTGTGTGTGTGTGTGTGTGTCTATAGTCTCATTTTTTCAAACAAGCAAGTTAACAAAGCAGGATTCTTTATTTGAAACTGTTTATCGGTTTTCACATTGCAAGAAGAGACAGACAAGCTTTGAGGTCCCAGTAGCTCATGTAACATTCATGAGATGTTTCCAGGGACGCTTCAGGTGAAAAGCCCGTTAACTCACCGCCACACACACACACACACAAACACACACGCACACGTGCGCGCACACACATTTACATATTCATCTGTTTTGCAAACGTCTCACTATGTTTTTTAACCTTGCTTTGACATGAATCAGCAGCATTTTACTTCGGAAATCACCCACTTATCTTCCTCCAAGTTCTGCTGTGTACACACACACACACACACACACACACACACACACACACACACACGTGCTCACACACACACACACACACACACACACACACACACGTGCTCACACACACACTAACACAAACACAAAAACATATACTCACCTCTAACACACACACACCCAACACAAACACACACACCTCTAACGCACGTGCATGCATGCACACACACACACACACACACGTCTAACGCGTACACACACCCCTAATGCACACATACATCTCTAACGCACACAGACACACACTCACACACATCTAACGCATGCGCACGCTCACACATCTCTAATGCACACACACCTCTAACACAAACACACACACATCTCTAAAACACACAAAAAACACCTCTAACACACACACACACACACACACGTCTAACATAAACACACGCAAACGATTTGTGTTTAAATCTTTAAAACAAACACAAAAACATATACTCACCTCTAACACAAACACACCCTCAATCTCTCTCTCTCACACACACACACCCAACACAAACACACACACCTCTAACACGCGTGCACGCACACACACACACACACACACACGTCTAACGCGTACACACACCCCTAATGCACACATACATCTCTAACGCACACAGACACACACATGCACACTCACACACACCTCTAACACAAACACACACACTCACATCTCTAAAACACACAAAAAAACACCTCTAACACACACGTCTAACACAAACACACGCAAAAACACACATCTTTAACACAAGCACACACACACTCTCTCTCTCTCACTCTGACATTCTCTCTCTCACACACACACACACACACACATCTGACACAAGCACACAACTCTAACACATACACACCTCCTACAGACACAAACTCACATCTTTAATGCAAAACTATAGAGAAGTTCTACAGCTCTAATGCATCTAACACAAACACACACTCCATCTCTCTCTGTCACACACATACACACCTAACACAAACACACACGTCTAACACACATTGACAAACCGGTGCATCAGGGCTTAATTTGAATCAGGAAAAGCGGGATCTGGAGTCTCTGGGATTGGACTGTGATCTACTTTCATACCAGGGACCATTTTTCAAAGTGGGACATTAAAGTTTTCTTTTTTCTGCCAATCAGAATCAACATGACATCGTTAGTTCTGCTCTGGCATCACCAGTCACATGGTTATTTACAGCTCACTGATTGGCAGAAAAACCTCTAAAGTCCAAAATCAACCAAATCCGTCCCCAGTAACTTATTCTGCGATTTCTTAAGGGACTCTTTTTAAATATTTTTTTATTTTTAAACATTTAAATGTACACTTATAACACAGAGCTTGTGTTATTGTACCCTGGCATTAAATAACAGTAAACTGGTGAACTGAAACTTTCTCTTCTGACCAACGTAATAAATCACAATAAAGTCACAGCAACTCTTTTTAATTTGCTGTTGGAGCAAATGATGATGTAAAAATGATATTTGGTGTACTTTCCGTTCACCACTATAGAAGTTTACCCAACTATAACGACTTCCGCTTCTGAGGAAAGAGTCAAATGAAGCTCTGATGAACAACAACAGCTGGAACAGGAAGAGATTAAAAGCACTGAAATTAAAGTGCAAACCAGCAGAGAACCACAACTTCCCCCTCATTACTAACCTTAAATTTACAAATCACTCTTGCTCTCGTAAGCGATGACGATGGTGAAGATGACGATGAATTATCATCAAAATCAAATGTTCACTGGTACATTTATAGCTTAATGTCAGTGTGTCATATGTAAATGACGATGCATAGTTACCTGGTTAGTCTTTTGTGTTTAAATTATTGCGTTACTGCGCATTAGATCCGGGCTGGTGGCCCAGTGAGAGGTGATGGGGGTTAATGACCAGACCAGCCAGAGGTCAGAGTTCAAAGGTCAATAAGGGGCAAACAGTACAGGTGTGTGGGCAGTCCTGATTGGCCCCGGAGCAGGGCGGAGCAGCGCAGTGGGGAGGGACTGAGTCTGAAAGAGGGCGGGGTTATGGCAGGAACGCAGCGGAAAGGCGGAGCCAATGGCGGCAGCGACGGCTGCCAGGTGGGATGGCATTATTCTGGTGGGCAGCTGTGGGCAAAGATCCTTACCGACTGGCATCTTCACCTGCTGGAGAGACAATGTGTGAGGATATATTATTCACTTCAATTCACTTTAATATTACACTGTTTTACTGTATTTATCATCTAATAAATTCAGCTTTAATCACAGGAATAAATGACACTTTACTATATATTCACATAGAAAACAGCTGTTTTACACTGATATAATATTACACTGTTTTACTGTATTTATCTAATAAATTCAGCTTTAATCACAGGAATAAATGACACTTTACTATATATTCACATAGAACACAGCTGTTTTACACTGATATAATATTACACTGTTTTACTGTATTTATCATCTAATAAATTCAGCTTTAATCACAGGAATAAATGACACTTTACTATATATTCACATAGAAAACAGCTGTTTTACACTGATATAATATTACACTGTTTTACTGTATTTATCATCTAATAAATTCAGCTTTAATCACAGGAATAAATGACACTTTACTATATATTCACATAGAAAACAGCTGTTTTACACTGATATAATATTACACTGTTTTACTGTATTTATCTAATAAATTCAGCTTTAATCACAGGAATAAATGACACTTTACTATATATTCACATAGAAAACAGCTGTTTTACACTGATATAATATTACACTGTTTTACTGTATTTATCATCTAATAAATTCAGCTTTAATCACAGGAATAAATGACACTTTACTATATATTCACATAGAAAACAGCTGTTTTACACTGATATAATATTACACTGTTTTACTGTATTTATCATCTAATAAATTCAGCTTTAATCACAGGAATAAATGACACTTTACTATATATTCACATAGAAAACAGCTGTTTTACACTGATATAATATTACACTGTTTTACTGTATTTATCTAATAAATTCAGCTTTAATCACAGGAATAAATGACACTTTACTATATATTCACATAGAAAACAGCTGTTTTACACTGATATAATATTACACTGTTTTACTGTATTTATCATCTAATAAATTCAGCTTTAATCACAGGAATAAATGACACTTTACTATATATTCACATAGAAAACAGCTGTTTTACACTGATATAATATTACACTGTTTTACTGTATTTATCATCTAATAAATTCAGCTTTAATCACAGGAATAAATGACACTTTACTATATATTCACATAGAAAACAGCTGTTTTACACTGATATAATATTACACTGTTTTACTGTATTTACTGTAGTTTTATCATACAAATGCAGGTTTGGTGAGCAAAAGAGAAATCTTAATTATAATATATATATATATAAATAAAACCATGTGAATATACACTCACCTAAAGGATTATTAGGAACACCTGTTCAATTTCTCATTAGTGCAATTATCTAATCAATCTAATCAACATGGCAGCTGCTTCAATGCATTTAGGCGTTGTTCATGGTCAAGACAATCTCCTGAACTCCAAACTGAATGTCAGAATGGGAAAGAAAGGGGATTTAAGGCATGGTTGTTGCTGCCAGACGGGCCGGTCTGAGTATTTCACAATCTGCTCACTTACTGGGATTTTCACACACAACCATTTCTAGGGTTTACAAAGAATGCTGTGAAAAGGGGAAATGCTTCTCCCTGTGGGAGAAAATGCCTTGTTGATGCTAGAGGTCAGAGGTCATGGGCGACTGATTCAAGCTGATAGAAGAGCAACATTGACTGAAATAACCACTCGTTACAACCGAGGTTTGCAGCAAAGCATTTGTGAAGCCACAACACGCTTAACCTTGAGGCGGATGGGCTACAACAGCAGAAGACCCACCGGGTGCCACTCATCTCCACTACAAATAGGAAAAGAGGCACAATTTGCACGAGTCATCAAAATTGGACAGTTGAAGACTGGAAAACTGTTGCTGTTTTCTGGAAAACTGATTTCTGTTGAGACATTCAGATGGTAGAGTCAGAATTTGCCATAAACAGAATGAGAACATGGATCCATCATGCCTTGTTACCACTGTGCAGGCTGGTGGTGGTGGTGTAATGGTGTGGGGGATGTTTTCTTGGCACACTTTAGGCCCCTTAGTGCCAATTGGGCATCGTTTAAATGCCACAGCCTACTTGAGCATTGTTTCTGACCATGTCCATCCCTTCATGACCACCATGTACCCATCCTCTGATGCTGCTTCTAGCAGGATAATGCACCATGCCACAAAGCTCGCATCATTTCAGATTGGTTTCTTGAACATGACAATGAGTTCACTGAACTAAAATGCCCCACAGTCACCAGATCTCAACCCAAAAGAGCATCTTTGGGATGTGGTGGAACGGGAGCTTCGTGTCCTGGATGTGCATCCCACAAATCTCCATCAACTGCAAGATGCTCCTATCAATATGGCCAACATTTCTAAAGAATGCTTTCAGCAGCTTGTTGAATCAATGCCACATAGAATTAAGGCAGTTTTGAAGGCAAAAGGGGTCAAACACAATATTAGTTCCTAATAATCCTTTAGCTGAGTGTATATACAATTGTGCCCCTTGCAGAATGAAAATATAAATAATTATAATAATTTAAAAAGGATCATAAAGTTTTATGTTATTTCCTCCAGGAGCTGCTTAGTTTCCCATGAAAACAAAAAAAGCATAATTTATTGTGATCATCCGATTTAAAGGCAAAACAAAATCAATACCTGTGGCTCCGAACGATACATTGAGGTCTGTGCAAGAAACTGGACATTATTTATAACATTATGACCTGTAATCCACAGCCTCGGCCCTGAGGTTCAGCTAAAAATCTTCAGAGAGCAAGTAAATCAACAGCACATTTTCATTTTTGGGTGAACTCTCTCTTTAATGCATCATGTTTTCCTTCTGGAGCCGTTTGAGTCCCTCGGGTCCCTCAAAATCCTGCAGTCACAGCTGGAAAGGGTCCAAATATGCAAAAAGATGCTGGAAAACTGAAGAACTTGCAGGATTTCTCGAGACAAACAAGGGACTCAAAAACACCCGACACAAAACAAACAGTCATGGATCATCCAGGAAGGACCGAATTAACAATCAAGGATGTGTATTTTTATGAATTCAGCTTTTATTTTGTCTTGTGTTCTTTTTGTAAACATCTGTTATGTGAAATATCTTACTCAGGAGAATAAAAAAACATGCATTTTTCATGATCTTGCTTATTTTGTTAAGAATATTAATGTATTTGCAGATTCTACAAGACGTGTGTTCAAACATTTGAGTATGACGGCATATTCAAGAGCGATCGTTATAATAATGTGGCAAGATAATGATTAGATTAATTAATTAGTGTATACTTACATTTATTAAATGGAATAGCACTCATCTTTTCTTTATTTCTGCTATTAACTTTTTCCCCGCCAGTGTATTTTCTTTAAGCCAGCGGCAGCGTTTTAGATCATTTTCACAAAACTTTCATGACCTCCAAGATATTTACTTGTATGAATATATAAACATGCAATATATCAAAAGAAAAAACAGTCTTTGCTTATAAACAACAACAAAAACACTTTTTGTTTTTTTATTTGCACTTGAATGTGGGTTGGTTTCATAAAAAAGGGAACATTTTGATCAAAATTCCCATTTTTGTCAAAGATTACATCTGGATGGGATTCAGAAGATGATGAAAACACAGATGGAGTTGATGGAGTTCATCAACAGTCCTAAAGCTTGTCCTGCTCCACATTTCATACACTAACATCAGGCAGTTTTGATTTATGTGCTGTCTAATATTGAGTATCGCGATAGATTACATTTCTATCATTTGTTTTTGCTTCTTCATCTGTGTTTTGATCCTTTGATTCGGTCTCTTTCAGAAGATGTGTAACAGCGCCTCTTATTGTATAACAGTGAAAACAAGTGCAGAAACAGTGCAGAAAATATTGTAAATGGCGGGAAAGAGTTGTTTACATCTCTTTAGAATAAAACTTGTATATCATTAACCATTGTTTTAAAGCAGACACTTCAAGAACAGATTCTTTTTATTGTTGATTATTATTAAAAAAGTAAATGTTAAATTAAAATGTATT
>JAWRVZ010000163.1:42500-45000 GCA_037043235.1 Rhodeus uyekii
TGCGATTAAAGCTGAATTTATTAGATGATAAATGCAGTAAAACAGTGTAATATTATATCAGTGTAAAACAGCTGTTTTCTATGTGAATATATAGTAAAGTGTCATTTATTCCTGCGATTAAAGCTGAATTTATTAGATGATAAATGCAGTAAAACAGTGTAATATTATATCAGTGAAAAACAGCTTTTTTCTATGTGAATATATAGTAAAGTGTCATTTATTCCTGTGATTAAAGCTGAATTTATTAGATGATAAATACAGTAAAACAGTGTAATATTATATCAGTGTAAAACAGCTGTTTTTTATGTGAATATATAGTAAAGTGTCATTTATTCCTGCGATTAAAGCTGAATTTATTAGATGATAAATACAGTAAAACAGTGTAATATTATATCAGTGTAAAACAGCTGTTTTCTATGTGAATATATAGTAAAGTGTCATTTATTCCTGTGTTTAAAGCTGAATTTATTAGATGATAAATACAGTAAAACAGTGTAATATTATATCAGAGTAAAACAGCTGTTTTTTATGTGAATATATAGTAAAGTGTCATTTATTCCTGTGATTAAAGCTGAATTTATTAGATGATAAATACAGTAAAACAGTGTAATATTATATCAGTGTAAAACAGCTGTTTTCTATGTGAATATATAGTAAAGTGTCATTTATTCCTGTGATTAAAGCTGAATTTATTAGATGATAAATACAGTAAAACAGTGTAATATTATATCAGTGTAAAACAGCTGTTTTCTATGTTAATATATAGTAAAGTGTCATTTATTCCTGTGATTAAAGTTGTATTTTCAGCATCATTACTCCAGTCTTCAGTGTCACATGATCTTCACAAATCATTCTATTGATGATTTGATAACCAACAAATAATTGAACAACAACAAATAATTATGATTATTATCACTGTCATCTTTCAGTTTCTATTAAAGTAACATGAATCTCTGCATTAGTCATTTCGATTTCTACCCATGATAAAATCACTGTAATCTTGAGTGACTTATTGCTTTCATAAAACAGCAACAACAACAATATGATAAAATATATGAAACAAGGGACTTTTTAAAAGAGGATTTTAGTTATTCTAGTTTATTTCTGAAATCCTTCTGTATATTGTCGCTGTCGGATGGAAACCGTGCATGTTGGAAATTAATCAACTTGCAGGCTATAAAGTGAATTGTATCTATATGTGGACGCTCAGTTTGATCTGCCGTTTGACCAAAATCTCATGTTATTAAAGATGAAACGCTCTTTCAGACGAACACATCAAATGCATGAAACATCAGATGTTATACAGCGTTGCGTGAGTAAAACGCTGCGCTAAAACAATCGGTTCTTTATTCACTCTTGCATTGAGAACCAGCAGAAACGAGCGCGGCTCTTCCTTCTCCATAGAGGAGGGTGGAGGTGCGAGCTTTGATTGACAGGCTGAGGAGCCAATGAAGTTACGAGGTTTCGTCACAAGCTCTTTTAAAGGCTGTTCATTAGTAAAATATGTCATTATCTTTATTATACCTCATTATCGTCACCTGGAATCTTACCATGACAATGCATTGTTGCAAATAAATATATATTTTAATGACGTTCTTAAAATGCATATTTTATCTTTTTTTATATTTTGTCATATTTTAACATTTCTCATCATTGAAACTTGAGAAATCTGAATATGTACGACGATATGAAATGGCAAAATGATTAAAATGTCACAAACAAAACATATCAGTTTATCTTAACTTAACTTGAACTCGCCATATCTAACTTTAAAATAAATTGGCACCCTTGGTCACATGACCATAACGGATAAAATCAAGTGACATCACATGGACCCTTTGCTAACGGACTTGTGGAAGGGATTCACTTTCCTTTAGAAGGCCTCTATCAATGGCGTCCCCTTCATGAAGTGCCCTGCAAAAGGCTCTGAGTTCGCCCTGTGTCTGAGTAACAACTGATCTTTCTAAAGTTAGATGTCAATGCCGAGCGCTGTGAGCAGCTCCTCACCGCTGTTATGCGCGTCGAGCTGGGATGCGGAGTTGACGGCCACCTTGCAGAGGGAGCAGTAGAGCAAACGCAGGGCTTTCTCGTCCTCCGTCTCTGGACTGCTTCCGGTGTCGTTCTCCTCTGGTTCAGGCGGGTTGGGCGAGAGGGAGCGGACGTCCTCCCCTCCTGACACTGAGATGGACTCGGGCTCGGGGGGCTCTGACAGCGGGGCAGAAGACGGGGAGGACGGGGCCGCAGGTGCTCCGGGACTTTCACCTGTAAAACACACATGACCTGATAGTGGTGATCATGTGACAGCGCTTTAGAGTTTACACAGTGGCAGATCTGGGTTTAAACTTGTACTGTTTTTGTTGAGTCTCTTGTTCTGGCACTGATGTAAGGAATGATTGACGACGGGCCGCTGAATTGTTAGAAGAGTAACGCACACCTGAGGGGGAGAAGCGGCTACTGAGCAAAGTGTATTTTTCAATAATTCAATGGCCTGGAGTCAATT